>JASPKZ010003848.1:975000-1110000 GCA_030220185.1 Diploptera punctata | reverse complement strand
TTACATAAGAAAGTAATCGAAAGTTAACTATATATGGTTGAATAGCAAATTTATTTGGTGGAATGTTACTTATTGAGAAATAACCATAGAAAGCGTTTCGGAGATTTTCTCAAAGATATCTTGACTGTAAGATTCCTACAAAATCGTGCCTTTCGAAATTGATGAAAACGTGGCATACAACAGATTCAGTATGTGACATACCGAAGAAGCGTCAAAGGCACGTTTCAACAGTAGAGAAACTTGAGGATATTCGGGTGCGATTAGAAGTAAGTTCTAGAAAATCACTAAAACGCTATGCGCTGGAAACTAACATATCCAACGGGTAAGCCCACAAAGTGACCAGACTGCTGAAATTTCGATCTTATAAAAAAGGGTTTGTGCAGAAACTTAAACAGGCAGATGCAAGTGCCTTTGCATCACATTAGAATAGGGGTTTGGTGTGCGGTAAGCGCACGGCGGATAATTGGGCCTATATTTTTTTTAAACTGTGTAAACTCAGCTGTTTGTGTGACAACAATGTTGCGTCCATTTCTTAATGAATTGACACAGGAAAAAAAAAATATATTAATGATATTTTCAATAGGATAGTACCACAGCGCATATCGCTCAATTCTATAGAAACTTTACGTGAAGTTTTCGATTACATGATAATTAGAACAGGTTTATGGCCCCCTTGATCAGCGGACCTAACTTACTATGGTTTTGGGGGATACCTAAAGGGAAAAGTTTACCGAAATAATCCTCATAACTTAGAAGAACTTAAGGTCGAAATAACAAGTGTAATGCAGTCTATTACCGAAGCGGAATTACAGAAAGTGGCAGATAATTTGTTTAAACGATGTGAGGCATGTGTTACTGCGGATGGAGGTCATTTTCAACAGTATCTCAAATAAATGATGAGTAATAAGCCTCTATGTGTAGGCCTATTTTTATAATAATCTAAATTAGTTGAGTTATTTGTATGTTGTAGCTTCTGTCTTCATTTGCCGGAAATAACGGAACACGCTCCCCGCAGGTGCAAGCACTTTAGCGGGGAAAGTGAGAGCCGCTGCAACGCTGTGAAAAGGTTTCCGCTTAAAATGGATTCCCTGTACAATAAAGACTACCCAACAATATTATAACTGTTACCATTAGGATAGGTGATTTACAACAGAGTTGCCATTACTTAATCGAATGTTCTAGTATTTGTTGATAAAAAAGTATTGTGTGTGATCCAGAGTTACAAATCCTCTCCCGACAGCTCGTGTCCATGTTAAGTCCAGGCATGAGCCGTATAAAAATACCTATGAAGGGAGAAGTTAAACTAAGTAAACAAAGAACAGAGAGATTTTTATTTTTCATTCAATTCACGTATTTAATTTAATTAGAAAATTTGCGAGTATATCGAGATATAAAACTAACTCACTGGTACTATCGAACCCGTAGGTTCATGGCCGCTCGGACATAAGCTCGCCATACATCTCTATCCTGTGCTAATGTTTTTCAATCATTCCCGGTATAATATACTTCACATAAATCACAGTTAATGTTATTCTCCCACCTCATTCTTGGTCTACCAACTGGGCATTTTCCCTCTGGTTTTTCTACAAGAACCTTCCATGCATGTCTTTCATTCCCCATTCGTGCCATATGTCCTGCCCATCGCAGTCTACGAGACTTAACTGTTATTATATGTGGCCTCCTACAAAGACCATGTAGTTCATTGTTATGTAGTATTCTACATTCACCTGTCTGATAATCTCTCTTTGATCCAAAAATTTTCCTAAGAACTTTATTCTCAAATACTCGTATCTCCTTTCATCCCTTAAAGTAAAAGCTCATGTTTCGCATCCATATAAGTGAAAGGATAATAGTTTTATATATTTTCAGTTTAACGTTTTTTGAAAGGAGTTGGGACGTCAAGCGTCTCTGTATATCGAGGTATGCCATCTGTAAAACTTTCTTCACACTCTATATAAGGAATGCAGGATACCGGTACTTAGAAATCAAGGGCATGGTCTTAGCGATAAGATTCCGTCCGGAAGTCATCAGCATTGGAATTAGGTCGCTGGATATTAGTGGAAAGAGGCAACGGAACTCTGAACAATGCAGTGTTACAACAACCATGCTTACCAACTCCCTTATCATCCTCATTACTTCTTCGCGAATTCGAAGGTTAGCACGATTTCACAGTATTCAAACAATTAAAAAATATATCTTTCTTATTCAAATTTTGAACATTCATTTATCAAATCATATTGTAACTGAATATATATTTCGAGTAAACCGTATTTCTCGCTAACACAACTTTCGGGAGAAAATTAATTTAACTGGTCTAGTTATGACGTTGAAACACATCGAAATTACTCTGTACCTCATAGGTACTGCGTGGAAAATCCATATTACATATAAGATACAGGCGTTCCACAGTTGCCAATACAACGTTTCTGGAATAACGTACGATTTCTTCACTGCAGTTGCACTAATTCCCCCACCTGGTTTGTTATCGTATAGCACATAACAGTCGTGTAGGCAAACAGTTTTCAGACACTTTTGAAATCCAGAATGGGTTGAAGCAAGGAGATGCACTATCTCCTCTACTATTTAATTTTGTACTAGAGCATGCCATTAAATCTTTAGAGAATGAGGAAGGCTTACAACTGAATGATATTAATAAGCTGTTAGTTTATGCTGATGATGTAGTACTACTGGCCGATAGCGAGGAGATACTAAAGGCCAACACGCACACACTATTGGATAACACTAAGAAATTAGGACTGGAAGTAAATATCAGTAAAACTAAATATATGGTCACATGTAGAAATTCAGTATATAATGGAAATGGGCAGCTAATGACAAATGAGGGAAATTTTGAGGAAGTGGCTGAATTCAAATACCTAGGAACAATAATCACAAATAGGAATGAGATGCAAAAAGAAATTAAACATAGGCTCACTTCTGGAAATGCATGCTATTATGCATTGAAGAGACTTTTGATGTCCCAACTCCTTTCAAAAAACGTTAAGCTGAAAATATATAAAACTATTATTCTACCAGTTATATTATATGGGTGCGAAACATGGACTCTTACTTTAAGGGAGGAAAGGAGATTACGAGTATTTGAGAATAAAGTACTTAGGAAAATTTTTGGACCAAAGATAGATGAACAGACAGGTGAATGGAGAAGACTACATAACAATGAACTACATGGTCTTTATAGGAAGCCAGATGTAATAAGAACAGTTAAGTCTCGTAGACTGCAATGGGCAGGACATGTTGCGCGTATGGGGAATGAAAGACGTGCAGATTTTCAGGACTTAAGCCGGTACGAACGAATAAATTGTCTTATGGAACTTTGGTCTTGTAACCAGTATCTACTCACCAGCATGAGGATGAATGAGTAGTTATAATAAAGAGCGTTTCTTCTTCTCTTCTTCTTATTCGTAATTTGTAGGATTTTAATCCTATTTATTTCCAAAATCACTCCTCGGAGGAAGACGTATTGGATGTGCATTCACTGTCTATCCATCTCTTGACTGGTCTTCCTCTTGTTCTTCTCCCGTCCATTGGTCTATCTTCTTTAGCTCTTCCATTCTTTCTATATGGCCTTTCCAATATTTTCGTCTATCTATAATAAATTTGGTTATGTCTTGAATATGACATTTGTCCCTAATTTCTGTGTTGTGTATCTTAACAAATAATGTTTTCCCCTGGATAGTTCTTAAGATCTTCATTTCACATGTGCTTATTATTTTAGTTTTTGTTGTATCAGCCCTAGTTTCTGCTCCATATACGATAACTGGTCAAACTATCGTTTTGTATAGGCTATACGGGTTTTGCTTTCTATTGACATATGTTTATTGCGCCAAATTAAATATTTCATATATATCCTGATATTTGTGCTGATTTATCGGCTTGCTTCTTTTAATTATTTTATTAATTTTTAAGTGTTTGTTATTAATACACCTAAATAATTAAATTCTGATACTTGTTCTATAATTTTTCTTTCCACTTCTATTACATCTTACTGGTTCTTTTGATATTCTTAAGCATTTAAGGCCGGTATTCAGAAACCAATCTTTATGCAAACAGCGACTGTCTCCTTCTCTATGACGTAGAGAGTATTAATCAAATCGATTTTATGAATACTCTCTACATCATAGAGAGGGGGAAAGAGTCGCTCTTTGCGTAAAGATTGGTTTCTAAATACCGGCCCTAGTCTTATTCGTATTAATTTCTATATTATATTTTCTGTCATTTATATTAAATTGATGTAAAGATCTTTTTAATTGTCTTCACATTCTGAAAGGAGGACGACATCATATGAGTAACATATCAAGTGAGATCTAGTGTTTCCCATTTTATAATACAGTAAATAAAAGAAAATATATAAACATTTTGCATTATAAGAAACAAAAAAATATTTCCTTTTAAACCAAGACATAACATTCCAAGTAGCAATTCTTAATGTTTTTCTTTTTCCAAATCGTAGACCTTTTCCTAGCGTTTGTCGTATTTTGTTTCCGTCTTTCTTCCGAGGCTTGATCCTTGGGACTGCGAGCAATGTATGGGATACACCTTGAATGGGTTGCTAGCCCGTTTTCATGGCGGGTTATTATTCGGGGTTTCCTCCCTAGGTCGATAGCCTTCGCCCATCTCCAGAGTTCAGCCTGCCCCGTTTTATTTCGGAGTTATCTCTCCTAGATGGTTGTCTTGCAGGACTAACCAACCCCATCCACATACACAACACAGAAATTAGGGACAAATGCCATATTCAAGACATAACCAAATTTATTATAGATAGATGAAAATATTGGAATGGTCATACAGGAAGAATGGAAGAAAACCGGCTTGCAAAAAGAGCTAAAGAAGATAGACCAATGGACGGGAGAAGAACAAGAGGAAGACCAGCCAAGAGATGGATAGACAGTGAATGCACATCCAATACGTCTTCCTCCGAGGAGTGATTTTGGAAATAAACAGGATGAAAATCCTACAAATTAAGTTTAGAAGAAGAAGAGAAGAAACAAGAAAGCGTTTCAAGGTTGAGAAAACCAACTATAAAGAGTGGGACAGGTGATGCTGACCACATACCACTCCTATAATGTATGATGATCATCCAATTCGATAAATGACATGTGTTAGATGGTCTAAGGACCTTCTAGCCCTGTCGCGCCATGAAGTTTTACTTAAAATTTGCTATCAGGACGATAAGGGAACCAGAAGAGAAACATTATCAAGATGGTAGCACTGACACTGCGGTTGGTATCAAATCTGCATTCTGCGATTAACATAAAACAGCAGCAACTGTAAAAGATCGCATAAATAACGGGAGATCGATAAGTTTGATCACGGAAGCCGCTCTCTCATTATTATTACAGCAATCGGAACTTCTCATACATACCACCGCACCAATCCAGTACAGTCTGCTGCACTACAACCACACTATACCGAGTGTCGTGTAACTTCAAATGAAGAAGAAACAACTTTTAACTTAGGCAATTGGCTCTAGCGGGAACATGATTTATCACTAGATACCGGATGTTAGGGAAAATGCCTATAGTTATTTATTATAGATATTGTAAAAGAGACTTCATATAAGTTCATACTAACGATCCTAGAGTTGTTTTCCATGATGTTCATTTTGCCTATAAATGCCTATTTCAGCTTATAATGCCTATAAATTCCTATTGCATTCCCGTTAAGCGAAGTAGCCCTAGGTTATGTTCAATTGTATTATGCTCTGGCTCTAAGGCCGGTATCTTTACGCAAAGAGCGACTCTTTGGGTAAATATGGTTTCATGAATTCCGCCCTAAGTGACTGGCATTATTATTTTTTATGTTGGTAACACTGAATTCAGTCTGAAGTCCTCATTCACATACAGATGCTCCAAAGAAAGTGGTTCGACAAATGTATGTGGCTTATTTTTTTTTTTAGCTTTAGAACAGCTTTTTTACGGTGCCTAAAGAGTGGACAACAGTAAAAGACAAAACTGACCAATTTTGTGAAAGAATTTGCTGCGGAAATATTCTCAAGTGACGGTTTAATATTGTTCTGCTCGTTCGGTGTCATTCTCTTTCTTTGTTTAAACAGCTAATATTATAAATTTGATAATGTGTCGTTAATCGGACGCCTTGGTTCTGAGGTTCACGGGTTCAAATACGGCCGGGGTTAATGGATATTTTTGGGGCGTAAAAATCATTAGTATGACTTACTTTGGAAAGAAAGCAAATCTGTGGATGTCGGGTAGTGGATTTATGGCACATATGTAATCTCACCGCTGTTGTCTCTAGGTAGCGTACTGCCTTGTTACGCAGGGGGTCCGGGTTAGATTCCCGGTCGGGACAGGCTCCTGGGTAAGGTTTTTTTCGGGGTTTTCCTTCACCTGTAAGAAAAATGTCACGAAGCTTAGCGCCCAACGGTCCCCGAAAATCATCCGGCCATCATCGTCTTCCTTGTCATTATCATCATATCATCATCCTTCACCGGCGTGGAAAGCAACGGGAAGCTACCACACCTATAATTCCTTAGTAAAGCTGCAAAGCATAGCATGAAAATGCTATGATTGCAGTGAAAGACCTGCCCTCGGACCGAATTACTATAGAATAGAATGGAATGTATCTCAAGCCTGAAAAAAAAGGCACCTGAGCAACATTTGAGACTTCTTTCACACACAGCTTTGAATTTTGACGCTAATAATATGAGATTTTGAAGATCGTCGTAAAATAAAAATGTTAAGCTACTTACAGTAAGTATTTTGGATAGCATTGCACATCTACAGTTTACTGATATGCACTCAAATATCCTAGGCGCCGTATGACCAAACAGGTTCAACTTTCTTCTCGAAAAAATGAAAATAATAACAAAAAAGTCTCTGGATGAATGGATTTCAGGATCAAAGTTTAATACTTGAACAAGGTTTGATTTCTCTGGCCTTGACCCTCCATATGTCACTAGGCTCTTAGCCTATTCCTGGTAAATTACATCAAAATATAGGTCAAGAAAATAATTATTTCTTTTGCATTTCGTTAAGAAATAATGAGGTGATGCGTGATATAAAACTCTAGGAAGGAAAGAAACAGTTGCAGGCGAGGAACGAGGTGTATAAAACCCTTGCGTGACTTCCATCTTGTTATACACGTCGCGTCGTTTGTAATATCCGTAACTGTCAATAATGGCACGAAAAACAAAGAACTATATTCACTGGCACTATCGAACCCCGATGTTTATGGCCGTATGAATATAAGCTTTCCATACCTCCCTTATCTAAGCTAATATATCTCTATATATTAATACGTGAAGAAAAAACTTTGTACCCCATTTTAAGGAGATTGCGTGCACGGAGGAGTGATATTTGGTATAATTAGAGTTCATATAGAGAAGGAGTGCAGAAAAATGAAATTTATGTATAATATGTGTTACAAATAAATTAAATTAAACAAAATAAATTAATTGTCTCTAAGGAATTTATGTGTATTACTCAGTCATTTGGGTACTCATTGTTTACGTTTGATATGAATTTTACTAGTATTCATTTGTTACGTTCATACTGAAAGTGCATTGTTGGAAAAAAAAAAAAAAAAAAAATGTGGCAGTAGCAATGTGAATTGACGTATACTCTCGCGTATGTATCATTAGTGGTTTAAAAAATGAGATCATTTTATCATTTAAATTTAAATTAAGCCCTGTCTAATCTTGGTTTCAGTAATTGCATTACATTTTTTTATATTTAGATATTCGCACTACTTCCATTATGCCTCGACATAGAACATTGACGGCTTGGAGCAAGAGACAAAGAGGAAGGGATATATATATATATATATATATATATATATATATATATATATATATATATCCACCGCTGTGGTCTCGAGGTAGCGTGCTGCCTTGTCACGCAGCGGGCCCGGGTTCGACCTCCGGTCGGGGCAGTTTTTCTGGCTGAGGTTTTTATCGGGGTTTTTCCTCACCTGTAAGACAAATGTCAGGAAAACTTTAAGGCCCAAACGGTCCCCGAAATAATATGGCCATCATCATCATCATCATCAATCCTTCACCGGTGTGGAAAGCAACAGGAAGCTACCACACCTACAATTCCCTAGTAAAGCTGCAAGCATAGCATGAAAATGCTATGATTGCGGTGAAGTGGCCTGCCTTCGGGCAGAATTACTATGGATATATATATATATATATATATATATATTCCCGTACACATAATAATGGGCCAAATGCAAATTGAAATAGTATAAATAGATTACAAATGTCAAATGACGCGTTATTGTTTTTTTTTAATTTGGCTTAGCAAAGCTATACCACATATTTTCTTTTTCTTATTGTAAGCCCATGTTTCCCTTAACAGAGATTTATGTGCTCTCACCCTACATGGAAGAATTTGAACCATACTAATTTAGTTACACTTGTTTTCGTATAGATGTCATTTTTAAGTGGTCCGTGGTCAGCATTCCGCCTCATACTGACATCTAGGAAACCAAGGTAGTACTAGGACGGTTAATTCGGTAAATTTTGCTTAGAGGTCTTTTCATTCAGGCTTAAAGATCTTTTACGAGCCTGAAAATCTTCAGACTCGGGACCCACGGCTTAAAGTCCCTCCCGGAGGACTTGCTCCTTGGATTTTTCCATTCTAAAAAAATCCATCGACCCCGGTCGGGTTTGAACCTACGACCCTATGGACCAGAGGCAAGGAGCATAACCACTAGTCCACCGCTACCGTTCGTATTTTTAAAATAAATCGAACATTAATACATAATGACGTATGTGTGACAAATATAAAAACATTAATGAATTGTGATCGAATTTCGACCACTGGGCGATCATAGTTCTAATCAATCCTTATATACTTGAGCCTTTGAATATAAAATGAGCCATGTCCACTTTTGTTGCATTTACAAGTGAATAGATCTACTGATAGTTAAGAGTATGTTTTATAATTGTTTTTTCCTAGTGTTATCAAGTGTGTACTAAAATAAAAGAAACATTTGCTTTATGTATTCTACTTGTATATAATTTAAACCTGTATAAAAAGAAAATTTGAATTTTCTCGAAATGTGACAAAATGGACATCTGTTCAATAGTGTTCTGCCCCATAGCTGCAACCATAGCTTTGCAGCTTTACTAGGGAATTACAGGTGTAGTAGCTTCCTGTTGCTTTCCACACCGGTGAAATGATGAGGATGATGATGATTTTCGGGGACCGTTGGGCCCTAAGCTTCGTGGCATTTGTCTTATAGGTGAGGAAAACCCCCGGAAAAAACCTCACCCAGGGAGCCTGTCCCGACGGGAATGGAACCCGGGCCCGCTGTGTAACAAGTTAGCACGCTAACCTCGAGACCACAGCGGTGGAAATATGACAAAATGGACATGGCCCATTTTAATACTCAAGAGCTCAATTCATTTCTCTCAAATTAGAGTTAATGTTATTCTTCCACTTCTTGGTCTAACTACTGAGTGATTTCCTTCTGTAAAAATGAGACAAAGAAAATACTTCTGAGATAATAAAGTTAATTATTCACGAAATGTCCGTCTCTCTCTTTTATTCCACATTCGTGCACACGTTCTGGTTATCGCAGTCTACGATGCCTAACTGTTCTCATTATACGTATCTGGTATCCTACGAGGTAAATTTCCGCAAATTAGTCGGACTGTTCTGAAGTTTTGTGCTCGTTTGGTGCAAAAAATTCAGTCTGAAGTTCAGAAAACCACCAGGGTGGGAGTAACAAACCCTCTTGAGACAGTTCTGGTGAGAGATGTTTGATCATCCACCACATAGTCCTAACTTGGCCCCGAGCCACTTCTACCATCTCTGACAGTTCAGAAATTGTGAAACGTTGAATCTCTCTGATCATCATCATCATCATCCTGCAGGTATTAGTCCTAGAAGAACTGTTACGGCCTGAGAAAGCGGTTTTCGTGCCATCTTTTCATAGGTCGACCAAGTGACCGTTTCCCATTTGGACAGTAGTTCATTATTGCCTTGGGGATCCTGGATCAACTCTTGAGACATGTTCCTTCCAGTTTAGCTGATATCTGGAGATGTAGTCCAGTACTGGTGACACATTAAGTTCTTGAAGGATTTCTACACTTTTCTTTCGATCCCATTTGGTGTAGCCAGCTGTTCGGCGCATAAATTTCATCTCATAAGCTGTTAGACTGCTTTCATCTCTCATCCTTATAGTCCACGCTTCACTCCCATAACATAGGACTGGTCCAGCCATTATTTGAATAAAGACGTGTACGAGTTGATTTTTGCACTAATGAAGGTTTTGAAACTGTATTAATGATTCCCACTGATTTGTTGAATTTTCTGTCTGATCATTTCATCCACTTACTTACTTACTTAATCACTGACACTATCGAACCCGTAGGTTCATGGCCGAGCGGACATAAGCTCTCCATACATCCCTATCCTGAGCTAATGCTTTCCAATCATTTCCTGTATAATCTACTTCCCTCAAATCATAGTTAATGTTATTCTCCCACCTCATTCTTGGTCTACCAACTGGGCGTTTTCCCTCTGGCTTTCCTACAAGAAGCTTCCATGCACGTCTTTCACTCCCCATACGTGCAACATGTCCTGCCCATCGCAGTCTACGAGACTTAACTGTTCTTATTATATCTGGCTTCCTATAAAGACCATGTAGTTCATTGTTATGTAGTCTTCTCCATTCACCTGTCTCTTCATCTATCTTTGGTCCAAAAATGTTCCTAAGTACTTTATTCTCAAATACTTGTAATCTCCTTTCTTTGCACCCATATAATATAACTAGTAGAATAATAGTTTTATATATTTTCAGTTTAACGTTTTTTGAAAGGAGTTGGGACATCAAGAGTCTCTGCAATGCATAATAGCACGCATTTCCAGAATTGAGCCTATGTTTAATTTCTTTGTGCATCTCATTCCTATTTGTGATTATTGTTCCTAATGCGATGTTTTCACAACTAATAACTTACATTCACCTACAAGCGCTAAAATAAATAAATAAATAAATAAAAACGTTAACTAGTTTTGGTTGAAATGAAGGTAAGTCAATTGAGGAAATGTTTTGTTGTACAAAAAATAAGAGATGATGTAATTTTTAAAATCAGATCTTCAATGACTTAATTGTTGAAAGTGGAATGTGTATGTTACTACAGTGTGGGAATGTAAAGATGGCGATTCTTGGAAATGAATATCGATTGCATACCATGAATGCCAGTGTGAATCGAGTTCACGCACAATTTCTCAAAGCGAAAAAATATGAGTCACAAAGTCACAGACCGCACAACATCTCACCTGCATGCTACTTATGCACCGTCTCATGATAAACTAGACATTACCAGTCCACTCTTTTTATCAAGTAACTCGTTTCTTGTTCTAAAATGACAAGACATTTGAAAAATCAATTATGTGACCTTGTTGTCAAGATTTAGATTATTAGGACATATTCAATGAACTACAGAACCAATAATAACAATAACAACAACAATAATAACAATAACAATAATACTAATAATAATAACAATAATAATAACAATAATAATAATAACAATAATAATAATAATACTAATAATAATAACAATAATAACTAATAATAATAACAATAATAATAACAATAATAATAATAACAATAATAATAACATAATACTAATAACAATAATAATAACAATAATACTAATAACAATAATACTAATAACAATAATAATAACAATAATACTAATAATAACAATAATAATAACAATAATACTAATAATAATAATAACAATAATAATAACAATAATAAGTAAAGTAAAGTGATCCCACAACAGACCCGGAGGCCCTTGGGGTAGTAGGAGGTTAGGGCTCCCACTTTTTCTAGACAATCGGCACTTTATATCAGCCGGGTTGTCAGCCCTGCGTGACGGCCGCCTTACCCCCAGAACAAGTGTCTGGTACTCATTTATGTTAGAGGCTGAGTCGACCCCAGGGCCATAGTGCCGCCAGAGGGTTTGATCAGTTTAAAAATCCAGACAATAATACTAATAACAATAATAATAACAATAATACTAATAATAATAATAACATAATACTAATAATAATAATAACAATAATACTAATAATAATAATAACAATAATACTAATAATAACAATAATACTAATAATAATAATAATAATAATACTAATAATAATAATACTAATAATAATAATAATAATAATAATCAATGATTTTAAGTGGGTGAAAATCGCGTTGAAAGATTCCGTTACAAAGATAGATACAGGTCAAGATAATATAAAGCGTGTAATAGCAGATTGTTCTAATTTATCTGCATCCGCACATTCAGGATGTGCTACTGAAAACAAACTAAACCCTGGACCGATTACATTTATTTCAAATATTGACTACTAGGCCATACTTCCACTCTTAGAAGCTGCCCATATTAGACCATTGGACTGTGAAGTTTGATGTTATATTATGGCTAAAATAGTAAACAGTTAAACTATACGGAGTTTAAAGTCTAAAAGACAGCCTTATTCACATAAAATGCAACTAACTCAATTTATATTTAATAATTCAGAGTGATCATACTTTTTTTTTTAAAAATACATATTTTTGTATTTTTTTCAAATAGGCCTACTCAAAATCCGAAATCAAAATTCCACCCATACATCGAGATAGCTACAGATGTGCTTGCAACAAATCATCTGATAGACAAGGTGAGACGATCTATATCATAATATTTTTCGGCGATTCTGTGACACTTTACACTCTGAATAATAAGGCTAGCCCCGTTTTTAGATCGTAGCGCACATTTGGACCATCTCATCTAATGGTAACCAATGTTGACAAAATGCCAAAATATATGAGGGTTGTTTTTTTTTCGGGATTTTTCAAAACCTGGAAGACCAATGTCAGGAAGCATAATGGCCCAACGTTCCCCGAAAATCATCCATCCATCACCATCATCCTTATAATCATCATCATCATCATCCTTCACCGGTGTGGAAATCAACGGGAAGCTTACCACAACCTATCATTCCCTAGTAAAGCTGCAAAGCATAGCACTGGAAATGTTATTATCGTCATTGAAATACCTGCCCTCCTGACAGAATTACTATGGATGGATCGATATATCTAATATATATATATATATATATACAGTGGCACGGGGTCACGGTATCAATATCTTACTTCTAAATAATGGTGTTTAGTGCTAGGCGTATAACGCTTTAGTTCGTTACTAGGCAACAAAACCTATACTTTATATTCTAACACCGATTAAGGCAGTTGCAAATCTGGCACGGTTATGACTTGGCGCTGAAAACATTCAGCTTGGAAGAATTTCATTCATATATTCATTGATTCTACGTGGATTGTCGGTCCCTCAAACTCGGCAGTTATTACGATTCACATTTCAACTAACGAGAAATGTTGCCTCGTCCCTCAAAATCGTACGTTCCTTAAAACCAACATTATTTTCCAACTCTTGAGAATGGCAGGAAATGTTAAGAAATTAATCTCTTTCCACATTCCCAGCATTTGATACAGTTCAAATATGTACGATTCTATGTGCAACCGTTTTGTCGACGATCTCCACGGTGTCTGAAGCGGCATTCCCAGGTCACAAGAAGCTCTGTGGAAGGATTTTTTAGGGATATGTTGGAAAATCTCCCTTTAGGGTGGCTATTGAGGTGGACTGAGTGACGTCGCTCTCATATTCTTATTACTTATTTGCACATTGGCACTATCGAACCCGTAAGTTCATGGCCGCGCGGACATAAGCTCTCCATACATCCCTATCCTGAGCTAATGCTTTCCAATCATTCCCTGTATAATCTACTTCCCTCAAATCATAGTTAATGTTGTTCTCCCACCTCATTCTTGGTCTACCAATTGGGCGTTTTCCCTCTGGCTTTCCTACAAGAAGCTTCCATGCAAGTCTTCATTCCCCATACGTGCAACATGTCCTGACCATCGCAGTCTACGAGACTTAACTGTTCTTATTATATCTGGCTTCCTATAAAGACCATGTAGTTCATTGTTATGTAGTCTTCTCCATTCACCTGTTTGTTCATCTCTCTTTGGTCCAAAAATTTTCCTAAGAACTTTATTCTCAAAAATTCGTACTCTCATTTCCTCCCTTAAAGTAAGAGTCCATGTTTCGCACCCATATAATATAACTGGTAGAATAATAGTTTTATATATGTTCAGTTTAACTTTTTTGAAAGGAGTTGGGACATCAGTAGTCTCTGCAATGCATAATAGCACGCATTTCCAGAATTGAGCCTATGTTTAATTTCTTTGTGCATCTCATTCCTATTTGTGATTATTGTTCCTAGGTATTTGAATTCAGCCGCTTCCTCAAAATTTCCCTCATTTGTCATTAGCTGTCCACTTCCATTATTTAATGAATTTCTACGTGTGACCATATATTTAGTTTTATTGATATTTACTTCCAGTCCTAATTTCTTAGTGTTACTCAATAGTGCGTGCGTGTTGTCCTTTAGTATCTCCTCGCATATTCTTATTTACCGAATTAATTTGTTTGAGAACTATATTTTTAATTTTTATTTTAAGGCCTAGTTGTTTGCTTAAAAATTTGCATGGTTTCTCCTAGCAACATAGTAATCTCTGTACGTTTATGATATTTCTGACATCGCCTATTTTCACTAAATTTATTTGACTAGACTTTGAAAGGAAAATTAAGTAAATCCGTAACCTATTCATTTTTTATGGAACAACCCACGTAAATCTATTAATGACGTTATATTTGTTACATTTTTTTAGCTTAGCAATTATATTACTGTATTAATAAACAAAATCTATTTATAATGATATTGCATGACTGTTAGCACACATACATTCATATGTTTTAAACACGGATCATAACATATTATACACGTAATGCTTCGAGGAATACCACGAAAAAAAAAGAAAAATTCAAACCATATAGATCATGATACCAACTACTTTGCTTCTCTTAGCAACATAGTGACCTCTCTACATTTATGATCTCTCTGACATCGACCTATTTTCTTGATACCAATTATTATTGGAATTGTTAAGATAAGAAATTAATTTACACATTGCCGTAATAAAATTTCAAAAGTGATCTACATTCCCCATACCTAATCACGCAATAAATCTGAGGAAAAAAAATTACGAAATACAAAGAGATTTCAAGAATTAAAGAGTGAAATAAAAAATATTCATGTATATTTTATGAGGTTCTAAGAAAACTAATAAAACAGTGTTCGCTTTTTGTTAACTGAGATGCTGTACTGATACTTTTGTGCTTTACTCTTTAGGATAGTATGCATGATCTTAATGCACTTCAGGATTTTCTTTTACATAGAAATAAATTGACAAAAATATTTAAAACAAATGGTTATTGATCTCATCTGGGGCATGAATGATTATTGATCTCATCTGGGGCATGAATGATTATTAAACTCATCGCATAAAATATGCATTTAATAAAATAACTTTACTGGTTAAAAGTACGTTTCAAAAGAGTTTTGTATACGAAAACAAAACAAAAAATGAAGGTAAATAGAACTTGTAATTCAGCAAAATGTTTTAATACAACACACACGTGTTTTAAAACTATTAACTATCGATTTTTTTGTAAGCCCATGTTTTCCCTTTACATAGATTTTGGCGCTCTCCCCCTACAGGGAAGAATTTGAACCATACTAATTTAGTTACACTTGTTTTCGTATAGATGTCATTTGAGTGGTCCGTGGTCAGCGTTCCGCCTCATACTGACATCTAGGAAACCAAGGTAGTACTAGGACGGGAAAATTCGGTAAATTTTGCTTAGGCCTTTTCATTCAGGCTTAAGGATTTTTTACGAGCCTGAAAATCTTCACACTCGGGACACACGGCTTAAAGTCCCTCCCGGAGGACTTGCTCCTTGTATTTTTCCGCCCTAAAAAATCCATCGACCCCGCGACCCTCGGGACCAGAGGCAAGGAGCATAACCACTAGTCCACCGCGGCCGATAACTATCGATAACCTGGTAAATCTGGAGTTAGAATACCTTGTTGTACGAGGTCATTTTGCTCGTGGAAAAGTCTGCACGAAAAGGGTCTCTTGTGTATATTATAAATTACACAGTCTCTCACATTCATTTACAGAAACTTGGCGAATCGCATTCATCAATAACACTTAACCAAAACTCGCGAAAAAAAGTAATAGCGCAATTGAACAAACTTAGTAATCATTTTTTTTCAAATGCCCCAGGTTGTCTTTCGACATACATGGTGTCTCTCCTGGCATGGCGTACTTGTAACCCACATCTGAGGTTGGGGCGCCTGGAAGGCGGGGTTACGTTGCCCCGATTATATGATGGGTGATAATGATAATGGTGCGCCAGGAGAGACCCTAATCTTAAGCTTAATCTGTGATGAATATGGATGATGATGATTGCGATGGCCATATGATTTCGGGGACCGTTTGGGCCTTAAAGTTTTCCTGACATTTGTCTTACAGGTGAGGAAAAAACCCGATAAAAACCTCACCCAGAAAAACTGTCCCGACCGAGGATCGAACCCGGGCCCGATGCGTAAGACCGCAGCTGGTGTTCTCTCCTTGCATGGCGTACTTGTAACCCACATCTGAGGTTGGGGCGCCTGTAAGGCGGGGTTACGTTGTCCCGATTATATGATGGGTGATGATGATAATGGTGCGCCAGGAGAGGCCCTAATCCTAAGCTTAATCTATGATGAATATGAATGATGATGATTGCGATAGCCATATGATTTCGGGGACCGTTTGAGCCTTAAAGTTTTCCTGACATTTGTCTTACAGGTGAGGAAGAACCCCGATAAAAACCTCACCCAGAAAAACTGTCCCGACCGGGGATCGAACTCGGGCCCGCTGCGTGACAAGGCAGCACTCTACCTCGAGACCACAGCGGTGGACATAATCATTCAATGTTGAGTTATTCAGTTAGATGATATAAATAAATCTTCTTAAATTAATAGTTTGCTATAGCGTACCACATAATTTTGTTGTTTATTGTTTCTTTGTGCTTTGTAAAAAAATATAACTTGTGTAAATTAAATATTATGAATTAAAAAAACATTATTTCGAAAAGAAATGTATTGTTGAGGAACTCTAGCTTCCCAATTCAGTCCATCAAGTTTCACGTCTCGCATCAGCAAATATTGTATCTTCGTCAAAGGAATGTTTCATGAATCGATAGGTCTAAACTTGATTCGACCTTTTGTATAAGATAGGTGTTTCAATGGTTATCGATCAACTTGTCTACATTTCTCTTTCGAGATTTGACGTTAGCCTAGTACAGATACCTTGGTAATCACGTAATCAGTAAATAATCAATCCCTATAGACACTAAGCTTCGTCTAGTGTGGTTATCGCTGGTCTAGCTTCCACACATCGAAATACATTATATGCGCTAGCCTGAATTGATTTTTAACGTAGTAGCTGGTGTTAGTAGGGAACATGTAAATGCAGAAGTCTCCGTCAATCTGAATACGATAAATGTCTACTGGCGTAGGAAGATTTTTTAATTTTAATGTTTATTTGAATGAAATTTGGTAAATGTGTTATCTTATTTTAATCTAAAATTATGAATATACTACAGTAAAACTTGCTCAAAGCGGAATTCTTTTCCACATTAGACAAAATTCCGCATTATAAAAAAATAAAATTGATTAATAATCTTATATTATAGAGTACCGTACTGATGTCGTTTTAGTACCTTGGATTAATTGTAGTTCCGCTGCCGTTGAAAAGTAATATGTAGGAGCGACTTCGACGGTAACGCGCGAAAAACAGTCCTGTTTCCTCAGCGTTAAAAATGTATCTTAGGTGCATATCCTGAAATTAAAGTATGTAGTTTCAGTTTCCGCTCACTAACTACACTTTCACCCACATCCTTTGATTCCCCGCAAATGTCATTCCACACTGCATTGTGTCGTCTTTCAAAGCTTTCCAGCCAACCTGAAGATGCCTTGGAATCGTTATTCCCTAGGGATTTAGCAACAGCTACAGCTTGACTTTAGAGCATCGATCCGGAAATTAGGAGATTTATCTTCAATCACTTTCACTTTTTCGTTTAATAACAATGATACATACGTTTTAGCCATCTTTATTCCGTAAATTCAGAACGCTACCTGTGAGAGATCAGTCTCAGAATTTAATCAAATTTAAGATTTTACTGTGCGATGGTTATTTATAAGACAGGTATCTGTATTTCGCATAACGGGAATATTTCAGGTACAGGTGGAATCTCTGTTTCACTCGACGCATGGCAGGAATCATTCCTTATTGTTTTCTTGGCCTAACGGAAATTCAATGAAGTGGAGACTAATTTATCTCTCTGTCTTTTCGTTTTATATATATATTTTTCATGAATTGTGCAGAAATATCCTTCTGTATCCGCGTTGGACAGATTCTGTATTATGCAAAATAAATACACGTAAAATTACTATTATTTCGCCGGGACCAATAAATTTGTTCGCATTAGACAGATTTCCGCATTATTCACGTTTTACTGTAATTTACCCCTGTAGTGCTGGGATACCTGGGTCGATTTCACGTCATTGCTATTAAGCCATTTCGTCAATTTTCGAATTTCTCGTGATTCTGGGTGGACTTCTTCGAACATTAGTCGAGATTAAGCAAGGAAATAATTTGTTCTTATCTATTAAGTTTCTGAAGTACCTATAGAAATCCTCCTTAGTTAAGATATTTTTTGAATTCCTACACACTCTTAAAAAATTGTGTAAATTTTCATTTTTTTTTTTTTTCACATTTCAAATTTGACAGCGTTATAAAAATATTTAAAAGTCGATTAATTTATAAGTTTGTATTTTTAAGGTTCTTCATTTACTTTTTTATCTCATTCCATCGACTTCGTGAAATCGTTTATTTAAAAAATGTTAAATGTTAAAATTCGCATTTTTTTACTGGATACAATTACACTGACTATTTAACTCATGCCCCAAATGGGAGTCAATGACCAATCACGTTTCAATGATTTCTGTTTTACAACCAATCAGAGTCGTGTTTCACCAAATATTTATCAGTGTTATAATTACCATATTAAAGAAAGCTCCTCCTTACAATATTGCGTTCCTTTGGCAATAAATAGTATGATCTGGTTGCAGTGATAAACAAAAGAAGCAGTAGAAGCGTCCTATCGTTTCTCATTTGTTTTCAAACATCGCCGTTTACATTAAATATACAAATATTTTAAAATAACTATAGTTAAATAATGATTTGTGAGTAAAGATCTTAATTTTATTCGTTAAATAGTCCTAACAAATGCCACTCTTGATTTCCAAATTCTCTAGATAAATTCACTCCTCACTTCGTGAGTCGTGAATTTATCGATAATTTGGAAATCACTCGTAGCATTACTTATGAAAATTCCCAGCAATCATTATTTAATATCAATACTAATAAAATTCATTGTTAAAACCGTCGAGGTGGAGAATCATAAAATAAAATAAGTTAAAATATACCTTCTTAGGTAAAATCCGTCGTCCTTAACTTATAAAATATGTCATCTTTATGCCTGTAGGCCTTTCAGAACAACCGTTCCATCTTCAGCAGGTCACTCTTCGCTACAACATCCAGTATGATGGTTGATGCTACTGGTCCTAATGTGGTTTTGTCGTGACATACTGGATGTTGTAGCGAAGAGTGACCTGCTGAAGATGAAACGGATGTTCTGAAAGGCCTACAGGCATAAAGATTACATATTTTATAAGTTGAGGACGACGGATTTTACCTAAGAAGGTATATATTAACGTATTTTATTTTATTATTTAATATAATAATATATTCTACTATCTAATACCCGGTGTGCGCTGCTACGCCTAAATCAATGAAATATTAAGGGTTAATTAAATAATATGGTATAAGCCTATTCTACGGCGAATCAAACATGTTACTAGAATAATTTTTTAATTCGAATTTTAGGTAAACACCCACTTCTAACAGTTGGATTTCACTGATTTTTGGATAATATCTACTTCGATTTTTTTTATATTTTTTACATAGTTTCAAAGTCCTTTTTCTTAGCTTTAATCGTCCTAGAGTGTTTTCTCGAGGCATGATGTTTGGTTTTTTAGCATTTTTTCTTTTTATGATGAACGAGGAGCTGGCCCGATGCATCAACCTCCAACCTGGGGGACGGGTAATTTTTGTTCAAGGGTTTCTTCCTCTAGCCTTTGATAGTCTAGTATCTTACTGCAAGGCAGCAGCGCTAGTTTTGGTCCGCCCTGGGTATTTTATTTCCCCAATACCCGCCATATCTGGTGAGCATTCTCCTATCCGCCACCTGGGGAGGCGTCCGATGGGAGACTGGCAAATTCGTACCAGGGAAATGAAAAGAATTTTAAGTACAGAAATGGATGTTTTAAGAAGATCAGCTGGAAAATCTAGAATGGATAGAATACGAAATAAAGAAATAAGGGAAATTATGGGTGTACAAGAGGAGCCGGACATCATAGACATTATAGAAAAGAAAATATTGCAGTGGTATGGTCATTTCAAAAGAATGCCAGAGCAAATATTGCCAAAAATGGTTATGGAATGGATCCCAATGGAAAGGAGGAAGAGAGGAAGACCGAAGAAAACTTGGATACAAGGGGTACAAGCAGATATGAATATCAGAGGAATGGAGGAAGATCAATGGATGGACAGAGAGGAATGGCGTTTGGTTTCCGGAAGACAGCGGCAGCTGCCATGATACCGGATGATGATGATTATTACATACTTTCTTTGTGTAACGTTGAAAATTGCGACCGCTAGAGATATTTTTTAAATTTTATTTCGTGTGAACTCCTGCACTTAATGGTTTTAGAACATACATAGATAGCGGCTAAACATTCGCCATACTTGAAAACATGTATGTGTAAATTTTCATGAAGATCTGTTAAGCGTCTATAAAGCACAACTTACGCAGTTTGAATTTTTAAAGATTTTTATACAGTTAAAGCTTCTTATTCGCGGTTCCCTTATACGCTTTTTCATTAATCGCGGGTTAAAAAATTGCGACACAATTCCTATATTCGCGGCTAAAAATTCCTTTATTTTTTTATTCGCAGATCCAGTCGGTATATTAGAAGGATTAGTATCCTTTATTAACGCATCGGCAACTTATTTATTTATGTATTACTTATTTATTATGTATTTATTATAAGGGCGAGAGATGAAAGCAGACTAACAGCTTGTGAGATGAAATTTATGCGCCGAACAAATGGGATCGAAAGAAAAATGTAGAAATCCTTCAAGAACTTAATGTGTCACCAATACTGGACTACATCTCCAGATATCAGCTAAACTGGAAGGAACATGTCTCAAGAATAGCTAGATCCAGGATCACCAAGGCAATGAACTACTGTCCAAATGGGAAACGGTCACTTGGTCGACCTATGAAAAGATGGCACGAAAACCGCTTTCTCAGGCCGTAACAGTTCTTCTAGGACTAATACTTGGCAGGATGATGATGATTATTATTTTTATTTATTTATTTTTTTACTGCAGACAGGTGCAAAACCGGATTTTACAAAGAGTGATTCAAACCAAACGGACAAATTAATATCAAAGTAAAACAAACCTTATTCTTACTAAGCCTAAAGTTCGTTGTTAAAAGGCACCGCCGCAGTATTTGATGAGCTGCTATGTTCGTTGATAAATCCCGCCCTCACCACGATGGTGTTTTATTGTTTCAACTTGTCAATCGTTGCAATAATTTTGATTGAATAACACGGCGTTGGCGAGTCGTTTGCGTCTATATCACGCTGTTTCAATGTTAATAGATAAAGAAACCCGAAGACAAAATAAGGAATTCTATCGCAGAATTCAAGCTGAATATATCAATCTTAATTGAAAGACCTTTTAGAAAAGGAAACAAATACTGAGTTCTTTAACTCCTTGCCTAAACCTGACAGTAATAATCAATATAAATTGTTCAAAATCTCTCATTAATTGATTTTATTTTGATAATTTTTATTTTATTTTGTAACCTTGAAACGTATCCTCTATATACCCATACAAATTCCCATTCCATATTCGCGGTTTCTGTATTCGCGGCAAATTTCTGGAACATATCCCCCGCGAGTAAGGATATTTTACTGTAGTTACAAAATATTAAATTAAAATAGCTTGTTAAGACATGCAGAATATTTTATTGTATGCAAATTAAATGATGCGATACATTGAAATAATAAAAATATACATTATAATTTTCTCTGCATTTAGATGTTAAAATTATGTACATGACTAACATATAAGGCTGTCTGGGAAACCTCACCTCACTTAACTTTTCAACATATCAAAATAAAGCGAAACAAGACAAACATTTGATTTTGAGATCTTGACGCACGTGTTAAGATTACTTTATCAACTACGTATAAAATACAGCTCCAAGGCTGCAAATGATGTGCAAACAATTTATCTAGCATCCAAACGGAACCCTGCACATAACAAGCCCCACCTTAAGTCGGCAATATATTATTAGTCGTTCAAAATATCTCTGCAGGCGGAAGAATTGCGAAGCTTCTTTGTTGCTACACGTGACGTCATCTAAGGCAGTGTTCACTGTCAGCGTCCCCTTCCCCTCTGCACTCATAGATAGCAGCGTCACGTGTTCTATTCCTGCATAAACACGACTGCAGTGCCCTCCGTCAACAACTGCGCTTACTCCTTGAACGGGTAATAATTATATAATTCAACCAAGGAATAATATTTAATTATATTCCCGAGAATATTTTACTCATTTTAAGTAACTACAGATAATTACTCCATCTTTATAAGTAATAAAACTAAGACGAATTTTATACATTTTTGTAATTCAAGTTTTAATACATTTATTCAAAATACCTATTTTAAAAGTAATAAACTCCATGATGTGACAGGCCCAGAAGGCCCTTGGCCTACCAGCGGCTGCTGACCCCGTATCTACTTGTGTTAATCATCCAGTCAGTGTAGGGGTGACATGGGGTCTTCTAGCCATTACAGCTGGGTTTCTCAATCTGTAGCCGCTACTTATTGTAGTTACCCAAATACTTCACGATGCTGGGTGGGCACCGGTCCCATATGGACAGAAATTCTATGAAAAAGTCTTCCCCGTGGAGACTCGAGGCAGCGCAAGTCCCGCAGCTTTGCGCAAAGGCATCTCCCCTTAAGCTTTCGGCTACGGCGCAAGACATTTTAAAAGTAAAATTTTTCATAATTCAATAACAATTTTAATATTTGTCCTAAAAACATTACTTTTTTAATTTTCAGCATTTTTACTTCAGGAGAATCCATATACTATTATTTGAGAACAAAGTTCTTAGGACCATTTTTTGGACCTAAGAGAGATGAACAGATATGCGAATAGAGAAGACTTATAGGAAACCAGATCTTTATAGGAAACCAGATATAACAACAGTTAAGTCTCGTAGACTGCGATGGGCAGGACATGTGACACGAATGGGGAATGCAAGAGGGACATGGAAGCTCCTTGAACGATAACCAAAAAGCGCCCAGTAAGTAGTCCAAGAATGAAGTGGGAGAATAACGTTAACCATAGTTTGAGGAAAGTAGATTATTGTGTGAAAGATTGAAAAAAAAAAGCTCAGGATAGGGATGTGTGGAGGCTTATGTCCGCGCGACCATGAACGTACGGAGTGCCAGTGAGTTAATATTTAGCATTTTCTCCTCTTTCTAATACAGCAAAAAGAGGAATTGAAATGTGCCTCCTTAAGGTGGGTTTTCATATGCAGCCCCACATTACATTAATAATCATCTAGGAAGCTACTTACTTTATTTTATATCATTTTAATTTTATTGTATTCTATGTTTTTGTTATTATTAACTAGTATTAGATCACATCATCATTGTATTTTGTTTAGTCTGTATTTTAATAATATCTTAAAATTGTAATATGTATGTAATTTTTGTATAATTCTACTATTCGCTGGTTAAGTGGAAGAGAAGGCCTTATGACCTTAACTCTGCCAGCTAAAATAAAGCATTATTATTATTATTATTATTATTATTATTATTATTATTATTATTATTATTATTAAAATTATTATTATTAGGCCTATTATTATTTTTTTTTGCCTTCGAGAAAATATCACAAATAAATAATGATTTACTCTGAATCACTTGTAATATAATTAATATTGTCCAATTTCGTTTTTGTTTAATTTTTAATTTCTATTTGGCTTTTCATTAATGAAATAGGTCTTATTTAGACACTGCGTTATTTAAACAACCATAGAAGCAAATTACAATGTTAGAGGATTATTCACAAACGGATGTCAACGGGACCAAAATACTAATTACAGGGCTTTTCATATCTAGAAAATAGTATTGCTGTTATGGGAAAGTTGCTGCCACGTTATGTCGCAGACTGTGTGATAGAGATGGAAATGTAATTACCTCCAAGTTTCGTTGAAAGAGGAGGGTTCAATTGCATCTCCGCTAGCCGCAGTTTCGGTAATTGTGTTCACCTAACTTTATTAAATATGTGGGTGACTATTTAACTCATGACACAAATGCTAGTCAATGACCAATCACGTTTCAATGAATGTTGTTTTACAACCAATGACAGTCGTGAGTCACCTCGCTCTTTATCGATTTATCTTTATCAGCTCCTGCTTTTGTGATAAAGAAAGCTCCTCCTTTTTAATGTTCTGAAAAAGCCAAACCATTATTTTTCTCCAACAAACACAATGAATATAGCAAATAATGAAAAGATTCCTTGATTTTACTGAGTTGTTTACTAAAAAAATAAATGAATAACACGTAATGTTGATTATGACATACAGTTTGATGTGTTTCATTATTTCTCCACCTGGGTGCACTCTTACAATGTTGCGATCTTATTTGGCAATAAATAATATGATCAAGCAGCAGTGAATGAACATAACCTCACATTTCTGATTTGTTTTCAAACATCGCCGTTTACATTAAATATATAAATATTTTAAAATAACTATAGTTAAACAATGATTTGTGAGTAAACAGCTTAATTTTATTCGTTAAATAGTCCTAGCAAATGTCACTCTTGATTTACAAATTCTCTAGATGAATTCACTCCTCACTTCGTGAGTCGTGAATTTATCGATAATTTGGAAATCACTCGTGGCATTACTTATGATAATTTGACGTTCCATAATGATATATTTTCCATAAATCGGGCACTCATCTTCTTGGCAAAGTTGTAGGTGAAACTATTTAACTAAATTATGTATTTAAAATGAATTAATTAACAAATCAAAGGGCACGTTTACTAGCAAGAATTGCTCCTTAAGAGCAATACTATTTTCTAGACGTGAAAAACTCTATAACACAATTTTTTTTTGTGTGCGTTTTGACAAAACCTATTAAAATTAAACCTATTAAGATATTGTACCAAAATGAAGTAGTTTAGGGAATCTGCTACTCGCAAAATTCAAAATGTTCGTTCTACATTTTATTTCCTTATGTTCGAAGGAGTCAAAATGGCTGCAGGATCAATTAAAATTAGCATGATGTATGGATCTCACCTTCCGTGTATCTTCTGACGATTGCCGTTTTACCTGGAAACAAAAGAAAGTCTGCGTGCATATCATTAACTCTCTGCGCATGGCATCATGCAAATACACACAACCAAAAAACTATTATTTGCATTTCTACCAACTCATTAAAAGTTATTATTGCTTTATTATACCAAGGACTGAACCTATATTACGTGGCCTACATCTCACTGAAATTCTTTTCAAATCTCGTGCAAAGGCGTCTTAAATACTACAACATTTACATTTTAATTCAATCTCTGTATATATATAAATTACGTGTCACGTTGTTTGTCCGCGATGGAATCCTAAACTACTGAACCGATTATAATAAAATTTTGCACTCTGTGGGCAGTTTGATCCAACTTCGGACTTAGGGAAGTTTATAACTAAATTTATAGTCGCATTATTTTTATTGCAAATTATTTGTTTATTATTTAACAAAGAGTTATAATTATCTGTGAGTTCCATACGATTCTAACAGATGACGGTGTAAGGTAATTGGTTTATTATTTAACCAGGTGGCTGTGCTTTTTGTTGCAACCGCTAATTTCAATTGAATTACAAATATTGATTATTTCATAATTTAAGTGTGTTCAGTGTTTATTTTATTTTCAATATATTGATAATAATATTAATTTCGTGTGTAAGTATTAGTTTTAAGTAATCTGGCTGAAAGACAGCAACTTGATTTAAATTTAACTGGACCGAGAAGGGACATTGAACAATATGGCGAATCAGTTCTAGAGACCATGAATGATAAGATATCAAGTGAATTTCCGCAAATTGGTATAGGCCTATGTGACATAAATCTTACATTTAACAAGAATGTCAATTTAAAAACATATGAAGATCCAAAGGAACGGAATGACATAACTGTAAGTAAGTATGTTAGTTATAATAATATGCCTAATATTACAGAAACAATCTCCATGCCACAATTAAATGAAAAACAAGATGACTATAATATATCACAAGATGATATTACTATACAGCGACTTCTTGATGATGATGAGAATCCAAACTGCCAACAAGTTCGTAAAAAAAACGAAAGTATAATGAAATCAGCAGCAACCCTCCTCAAAATATTCCATCAATAAATGTATATAATCCTTACGATACACTTATGGATGATACTGAGAATGCAGACAACATAAATTCATCTCAATCAACAAAACCACTTCCACATAAACCACCACCCATATTTATACCAGGTGCAGTTAACGTACCAGAACTAAAAAATTGTGTAAAACAAAAACTTTCTGATTTAGATTTCTCATTTAGTTTACTATAACATAATTTAACGTATATCTTAGCCACAGAAACGAGTAGCCGGGACTTCTACATATATATATATATATATATATATATATATATATATATATATATATATAAACAAAGTCGGATTAGTTACACTCTTTATAACTCAAGAACGGCTGGACCGATTTTTATGATCTTTGATTTGTTGGATTTGTTTCCGCCCCGAATAGCAGATAACTATTAAAACATCGGAAAAATTAACGTAAAAATATTTAAAGGCGATACGACGTTTGACGGGCCAGCTAGTATATATCCCTTCAATTTTCCTTTATTAAACCTTCCCAGACTTTATAGGGATACGATCTGTCGAGAGAGATTTGACCACTGAATAGGATGGAGAAATACCCCCGATGAATAATTAGCTCAAAACGAACAGTTAAGACAATCCAGTAACTCATACATTCGTATTGGATAAGACGGGTAATATATACCTATATATAATTTGATTATGATGGTCATATGGTACTCGGGGAATATTCGTTCCTTAATATTTTATATTTGTATTTTAAGTACAAAGAAATAAACGTTATTTCAGTCAAAGCATAAACTTATTACGTCGACGTTTCAATCTCCTTATGTGAGATCATTTTCAAGACATGGTTGTTTATAAATTTATTATACATAGTTACCATCACCAAGACAATTTTAGTTATATATATATATATATATATATATATATATATATATAAGTAAAGTGATCCCACTACAGGCCTCAGGAGGCCCTTGGGGTAGTAGGAGGTTAAGGCTCCCACTATTTCTTGACAATCGGCACTTGATGTCAGCCGGGTTGTCAGCCCTACGTGACGGCCGCCTTTACCCCAGAACAAGTGTCTGGTACTCATTTCAGTTAGAGGCTGAGTCGACCCCAGGGCCATAGTGGCGCCAGACGGTTTGGGTCAGTTTAAAAATCCTGACCCCACCGGGACTCGAACCCTCGACCTTCCGGCTTGTAGCGCAGTGCCTTAACCACTACGGTACGGCGTGCCCCACACACACACACACACACACACACACATATATATATATATATATATATATATATACACAGATTTAAATGAATAAATTTAAAATTCCAATATATAATTAAAAATATTTTAGCAAGGAATCATATGTTCCACACCATTCATTTAAATATTTTTGTTTGTTTAATCATATGCCCATTTTTATTCCGAATTATGTTTGTTCTGGCCTGAAACCCTTTCTTCTCTATACTAATTCCCTGATATAATTCTCTAATGTTCCTATTTTTTGCATTCATTTCAAGATCATTAATCTTCTCTCTCAAAAATTCCCTCCTTTTACTCTTTAGTAACTTGGTGGTTTCCCGTCTAACACTACCCAATTGCTCTAAATTTACCTCATTTGGCTCGTGTAACCATTTCATTTTTGCTAGCTTTCTTTTCTTTACAATGTCGGCACATTCCTCATCAAACCATTTCTTGTTTTGCCTCTTTTTTAAACAACCAATGCTTTCTGATGCTGACAATTTAATAGTATCTCTTATAGCCTCCCATTCTTTATTTATATCAGTTTCTTCTTCGTTTTCCACATTGTCATGTGAAGATTCCAGTACTTCAAATCTATTAGCAATTTTGATTTGGTATTCTTGCCGCATTTCATCATTTTTCAAGTTTTTTAATTCATTATTTTACAGAATATCTTTATAGCGTTTGTTCCTCTCATAAGCGATAGCCGTTGTCTGATTTTCACCCTGAACAGATGATGATCTGAATTGCAGTCCGTCCCTCTAACTGATCTAACATCAATGATGCTACTGTGCCAGCGTTTATCCACTAATACATGATCTATCTGGTTCCGAGTTTCTCCATCTGGGGACGTCCAGGTGTATTTATGAATATCCTTATGCTGAAATGTTGTGCTTTTAACAATGAGATTCTTTGATGTGGCAAATGTGACTAATCTAACCCCGTTGTCGTTACTATCTTCATGAAGACTGAATTTGCCTATTGTTGGTTTGAATATATCTTCCCGCCCCACTTTTGCATTAAATCTCCTAAGACAATTTTCATATGATATCGTGAAAGGCTATCAAATAAGCATTCTAATTCTTCATAGAACTCATCCTTGATCTTGTCATCTTTATCTTCTGTGGGGGCATGTACATTTACAATTATAAAATCATGTCGTTTACTCTTTAGAATTATGTATGATATCCTATCACTAACAAACTTAATATCTCGGATAGCGGATAGGATCCTCCTTCTGACTAAAAGACCCGTTCCAAATGCAGGTCTTTCTGCACCCCCATAGTATAATGCAAAGCTTGCTGATTCCTGACTACCTTCTCCTGGCCACCTAACTTCCTGTAAAGCGACTATATTCAAGGGCGATTTATCCAATTCCCGCGTTAATATCTCTAGTGTCCCGCTATTGTATAAAGTTCTAACATTCCATGTTCCTAGGAACATGTCCCTGTGTTTGAGCCTTTGGCATGGGTTCCCTGAAGTAGTCCCCGCCCGGAGAACCGAATGAGGGACTATTTGACCTCCGGAAAAGTTTACCCCAGTAGAACCCATGTCCGCATTTCTTGACGGTTGTATTTTTACGGTGAAAGATCGTCACTCTTTCGACCAAGGTACTTATTTTCGTCTGGCTTATCACCTTCGACCAGTCCGGCATGGGTAACCCTATCGGCAGCAATGCTACCGCCGGCATAGCTCTCAGGATCATTTAAGCACACAAGCCTCTCCACCACGACAAGTTAAAGATACCATGGAGGGGGAAGTAAATATCAGTAAAACTAAATATATGATCACACGTAGAAATTCAGTATATAATGGAAATGGACAGCTAATAACAAATGAGGGAAATTTTGAGGAAGTGGCTGAATTCAAATACCTAGGAACAATAATCACAAATAGGAATGAGACGCACAAAGAAATTAAACATAGGCTCAATTCTGGAAATGCATGCTATTATGCATTGCAGAGACTTTTGATGTCCCAACTCCTTTCAAAAAACGTTAAGCTGAAAATATATAAAACTATTATTCTACCAGTTATATTATATGGGTACGAAACATGGAGTCTTACTTTAAGGGAGGAAAGGAGATTACGAGTATTTGAGTATAAAGTTCTTAGGAAAATTTTTGGACCAAAGAGAGATGAACAGACAGGTGAATGGAGAAGACTACATAACAGTGAACTACATGGTCTTTGTAGGAAGCCAGATATAATAAGAACAGTTAAGTCTCGTAGACTGCGATGGGCAGGACATGTTGCACGTATGGGGGATGAAAGACGTCCGTGGAAGCTTCTTGTAGGAAAGCCAGAGGGAAACGCCCAGTTGGTAGACCAAGAATAAGGTCGAAATGACAACCTGGGCCATTGGAAAAAAAAAAAAAAGTTAGTGCAATAACTTCTGAAGTGGGTTACAATAAAGCCATTGCCAGGAGAGAACACCAGAAATGTCGAAATGACAACCTGGGACATTGGAGAAAAAAAAAATAGTTAGTGTAATCTTTCTCTCTGTCAAAAATTTAATTGAATAAGAGACTGTAATGACTTTGTTAGAATTGACACTTGCTATCAGCGAGTCCCAAACAGTAAAACTGACATTACTTCAATAACTGATTAATTTATGAACTCCTGTTTAAAGGGACTAGATAAACATACAAATATCCAGGAAGACATAAATAAAAGAATACAATATGCTAAGAAATATTATTTTTCAATAAATAAAGTATTAAATTCAAAATATTCGACAAGTGAAACAAAAACCAGATTGTATGAAACCCAGCTAACACCCGGCGTGCGCTGCTACGCCTAAAGAAATTAAAATTAATGTGCTCTTATGTTTAGTTGAATAAGTGTAAGGAGAAATAATTATAAAGTTGTACCGTAATTATTTTTAGATACCTTGTGCTGATTATCCGTTGTTGCCCGGGAATCTACTTATCCTGTTCGTCTTGGCATAAATGAGCTGAAAGACGAAATTAATGTGTTTTTTATGTTTAGTTGAATAATTGAAAGGAAAAAAATTTATAGTAATTAGTTCTAGATATCCCATGCTGATTACCCGACGTTACCCGGGAATCTGCTTATTCCGATTTTCTTGCATAAATGATCTGTAAGACGAAAATTGATTTTTTTTATGTTTAGTTGAATAAGTAAAAAAAAATGTGTACCGTAATTATTTTTAGATACCCCGTGCTGATTACCCGGCGTTGCCCGGGAATCTACATACCCCGTTCTTCTTGGCATAAAAGAGCTGAAAGACGAAAATTAATGTGTTATTAGGTTTAGGTGAATAAGCAAAAGGAAAAAAATGATTATAAATGTATGTAATACTAGCTGAACTCTGCCACACGTTGCTGTTGCTAAGTCAGGTTAAATGGAAAGATCGTTATTCATTGCCGTAAAGTATGTAGTATAGTGTTGCTTTTACGTCCAATAGATAGAGCTTTTTTCATTTTCAAGAACACATGTTTTTACATGTCACAGGTAAGACACACACGAATGTATATGTAAACACGCGCGTATTCGAATGCAAACGTTGTGTCAAATTCCAAAGCAACCAGTAAAGAACTTTAGGATATTTGAGATTTTGAACAAACCAACATTTACTTTTTACTCTTAAGTTGGTCTTCCGAGTTGAAGTTGCTTTTACATCCAATAGATAGAACTGTTTTTCGTTTTTTAAATATATTTTTACCTCTCACAGGTATGTCAAATTGTCAGAAATTTTGGACAAAATAAAAAAAAACATCAAGAAGTAATAATAACAGGAGATTTTAATAGCCGAGTAGGAAGTAGAATGAAAGATGAACGGATTGGACCATTTGGGGAAAAGGTGGAAAATGACAATGGAGATAGATTGATAAGTTAATGTAGACAACATGGCTATATGATAATGAATAGTTTCTTCCAACATCGGGAAATACATAAATACATAAATACAAATACGTGTATGTCCTCTAAAGAGTACCGAAGTTCTTGTAAAGCTTCAAAATACGTGTATGTCCTCTAAAGAGTACCGAAGTTCTTGTAAAGCTTCCAAATACGTGTATGTCCTCTAAAGAGTACCGAAGTTCTTGTAAAGCTTCCAAAATACGTGTATGTCCTCTAAAGAGTACCGAAGTTCTTGTAAAGCTTCCAAAATACGTGTATGTCCTCTAAAGAGTACCGAAGTTCTTGTAAAGCTTCCAAAATACGTGTATGTCCTCTAAAGAGTACCGAAGTTCTTGTAAAGCTTCCAAAATACGTGTATGTCCTCTAAAGAGTACCGAAGTTCTTTTAAAGCTTCCAAAATACGTGTATGTCCTCTAAAGAGTACCGAAGTTCTTGTAAAGCTTCCAAAATACGTGTATGTCCTCTAAAGAGTACCGAAGTTCTTGTAAAGCTTCCAAAATACGTGTATGTCCTCTAAAGAGTACCGAAGTTCTTGTAAAGCTTCCAAAATACGTGTGTCCTCTAATAGTACCGAAGTTCTTGTAAAGCTTTCAAAATACGTGTATGTCCTCTAAAGAGAACCGAAGTTCTTGTAAAGCTTCCAAAATACGTGTATGTCCTCTAAAGAGTACCGAAGTTCTTGTAAAGCTTCCAAATACGTGTATGTCCTCTAAAGAGTACCGAAGTTCTTGTAACCTTCCAAATACGTGTATGTCCTCTAAAGAGTACCGAAGTTCTTGTAAAGCTTCCAAAATACGTGTATGTCCTCTAAATAGTACCGAAGTTCTTGTAAAGCTTCCAAAATACGTGTATGTCCTCTAAATAGTACCGAAGTTATTGTAAAGCTTCCAAAATACGTGTATGTCCTCTAAATAGAACCGAAGTTCTTGTGAAACTTCCAAAATACGTGTATGTCCTCTAAAGAGAACCGAAGTTCTTGTAAAGCTTCCAAAATACGTGTATGTCCTCTAAAGAGTACCGAAGTTCTTGTAAAGCTTGCAAAATACGTGTATGCCCTCTAAAGAGTACCGAAATTCTTGTAAAGCTTCCAAAATACGTGTATGTCCTCTAAAGAGTACCGAAGTTCTTGTAAAGCTTCCAAAATACGTGTATGTCCTCTAAAGAGTACCGAAGTTCTTGTAAAGCTTCCAAAATACGTGTATGTCCTCTAAAGAGTACCGAAGTTCTTGTAAAGCTTCCAAAATACGTGTATGTCCTCTAAAGAGTACCGAAGTTCTTGTAAAGCTTCCAAAATACGTGTATGTCCTCTAAAGAGTACCGAAGTTCTTGTAAAGCTTCCAAAATACGTGTATGTCCTCTAAAGAGTACCGAAGTTCTTGTAAAGCTTCAAAAATACGTGAATGTCCTCTAAAGAGTACCGAAGTTCTTGTAAAGCTTCCAAAATACGTGTATGTCCTCTAAATAGTACCGAAGTTCTTGTAAAGCTTCCAAAATACGTGTATGTCCTCTAAAGAGTACCGAAGTTCTTGTAAAGCTTCCAAAATACGTGTATGTCCTCTAAGAGTACCGAAGTTCTTGTAAAGCTTCCAAAATACGTGTATGTCCTCTAAAGAGTACCGAAGTTCTTGTAAAGCTTCCAAAATACGTGTATGTCCTCTAAAAAGTGCCGAAGTTCTTTTAAAGCTTCCAAAATACGTGTATGTCCTCTAAAGAGTACCGAAGTTCTTGTAAAGCTTCCAAAATACGTGTATGTCCTCTAAAGAGTACCGAAGTTCTTGTAAAGCTTCCAAAATACGTGTATGTCCTCTAAAGAGTACCGAAGTTCTTGTAAAGCTTCCAAAATGCGTGTATGACCTCTAAAGAGTACCGAAGTTCTTGTAAAGCTTCCAAATGCGTGTATGTCCTCTAAATAGTACCGAAGATCTTGTAAAGCTTCCAAAATACGTGTATGTCCTCTAAAGAGTACCGACGTTCTTGTAAAGCTTCCAAAATACGTGTATGTCCTCTAAAGAGTACCGAAGTTCTAGTAAAGCTTCCAAAATACGTGTATGTCCTCTAAAGAGTACCGAAGTTCTTGTAAAGCTTCCAAAATACGTGTATGTCCTCTAAAGAGTACCGAAGTTCTTGTGAAGCTTCCAAAATACGTGTATGTCCTCTAAAGAGTACCGAAGTTCTTGTAAAGCTTCTAAAATACGTGTATGTCCTCTAAAGAGTACCGAAGTTCTTGTAAAGCTTCCAAAATACGTGTATGTCCACTAAAGAGTACCGAAGTTCTTGTAAAGCTTCCAAAATGCGTGATGTCCTCTAAAGAGTACCGAAGTTCTTGTAAAGCTTCCAAAAATACGTCTATGTCCTCTAAAAGTACCGAAGTTCTTGTAAAGCTTCCAAAATACGTGTATGTCCTCTAAGGAGTACCGAAGTTCTTGTAAAGTTCCAAAATACGTGTATGTCCTCTAAGGAGTACCGAAGTTCTTGTAAAGCTTCCAAAATACGTGTATGTCCTCTAAAGAGTACCGAAGTTCTTGTAAAGCTTCCAAAATACGTGTATGTCCTCTAAAGAGTGCCGAAGTTCTTGTAAAGCTTCCAAAATACGTGTATGTCCTCTAAAGAGTGCCGAAGTTCTTTAAAGCTTCCAAAATACGTGTATGTCCTCTAAAGAGTACCGAAGTTCTTGTAAAGCTTCCAAAATACGTGTATGTCCTCTAAAGAGTACCGAAGTTCTTGTAAAGCTTCCAAAATACGTGTATGTCCTCTAAAGAGTACCGAAGTTCTTGTAAAGCTTCCAAATACGTGTATGTCCTCTAAAGAGTACCGAAGTTCTTGTAAAGCTTCCAAAATACGTGTATGTCCTCTAAATAGTACCGAAGTTCTTGTAAAGCTTCCAAAATACGTGTATGTCCTCTAAAGAGTACCGAAGTTCTTGTAAAGCTTCCAAAATACGTGTATGTCCTCTAAAGAGTACCGAAGTTCTTGTAAAGCTTCCAAAATACGTGTATGTCCTCTAAAGAGTACCGAAGTTCTTGTAAACCTTCCAAAATACGTGTATGTCCTCTGAAGAGTACCGAAGTTCTTGTAAACCTTCCAAAATACGTGTATGTCCTCTAAAGAGTACCGAAGTTTTTGTAAAGCTTCCAAAATAATTCCTACCGCCGGGTGAAGTAGCGTTTCTACGTGTGTCTGGAATTTTCTTTTGACCTCACTGCACACCCGTTTTGTGAAATACAGGTTCGTTTAACAAATATTTGGCCTGTGACATCTGCCTTTCAAATAAACAGTGCAACGTAAAATCTTAAACAGTGCAACGTAAAATCTTAAATTAGTTTAAGATCTGAGACCGATTGTGTATGTATCTTTCACAGGCAACGTTCTGAATTTACGGAATAAAGATGGCTAAATCGTATATATCATTGTCTGTAAAACGTCCACTGCCAATAAGGAAACGTAGTAGGGGTAGATGCCTGCCACAACCAATCACTGCTCTTGACGCAGCTATAGCGCGCTAGTAAGGTTTGAAATTGCTGAGATGTTGTCAGCTGTATGTCTGCTAACCGCATACATAAAGCGGCCAGTCCCACTAAATATCCATACCGGTAACATGTCGTGAAAACATCAGGACCGGAGAATCAGTGGCTGTAGTGTAACTATGATTTGAGGGAAGTAGATTATACAGGGAATGATTGGAAAACATTAGGTCAGGATAGGATTGTATGGAGAGCTTATGTCTGTACGGCCATAAACTACGGGTTCGATAGTGCCAGTGAGTTAAGAGTTATAGTTTCTGTACTGAAATAGTGCATGTAGCCCAAATTAAAAGAAGTAAACTCATTGTACAATTTATAAGCAATCACAAAGTGTAATTATAACAGCGTTCTGAATTTTAAAACTTGTTTTTTTTTTAATCTGATAGGTGATTATAGATGGATTTTTGTGCTAAATTCGAAAATGATCTCCATTTTCTCCCATCACATCAGGTTTTAAAATATTAATGAATAACTAGAAATTAAATTGTAGCTATGTAAAACGTAATAAAAAATACTTTCAACAAGAATTTTGTTTGCCTATTTAACTCATGCCCAAATGGGAGTCAATGACCAATCACGTTTTAATTATTTTTTATTTACAACCAATCACAGTCGTGTTTCGACTCGAATTTATCAACCGAAGTTTATCATAATAAAGAAAACACTTCCTTTTTAACATTATGAATAGGTCATAGCATTATTTTGCAGTGACTGACTCTCCAAGAAATACGGCTACCAGATTGTATATATAGTGCATGAATGTCAACAGAAAGCGCATACGAGAGATATTATAGAAACATTTGTAACAATTGATTATAACACAAAAAAAACACTGTTAGCACTTCCTTAAATGAATTAATGAATTATTTTCCAGGAAATGACGTCGCAGAAAAATATAATTGACATATTTACATCATAGGACATCTATAACGTTGGTTAGAAATTTCTCCACTATGGTGCATTCTTACAACATTGCGATCATTTGGCAATAAATAATTATTTTCTGGTTGCAGGTTGAACAAAAGAAGCAAATGAAGCGTACCAATCGTTTCTCATTTGTTTTCAAACATCGCCGTTTACATTAAATATATAAATAACTATAGTTAAATAATTATTTGTAAGTAAACGCTTAATTTTATTCGTTAAATAGTCCCAACATAAGCCACTCTTGAATTACAAATTATCTAGATAAATTGGAAATCACTCGTGGTATTACTTATGAAAAACTAGGCCAGAATTTGTCATTTGCTACTCATTAATCATTACTTAATAATAATAATAATAATAATAATAATATAATATAAAAATAATAAAAATAATAATAATAATAATAATAATAATAATAATAATTAATAATAATTATAAGCATTCCAGACATACTTCACTCTTCGACTCATAGTATTCTCGAACTGACTGCCCATCATCAGTTTTTGAATTTGTGGGCCAACGATTACAACAGCTCAAATTGTTTCATAGGATAATGAAGGAAATGTAGCACTCACTGTCTTTATCTAGAGTTTTCACAAATTGATTCATTGAACCTAATTTTACATGGAGAGGTGGCAACAGTACTTTTGAGGGATCAATAAGAGGTTCATTTCTTATATATATATTTTTTTGCCCGGTATTAAATTAGTCCTACGTGGTCACTGTTCCCTTTCCCAGTGTTCTGACCTACCTCTGCTATCCCATTCACATACGAAACAAGTGTATTTTGTGAAACCAGCTTGCTGACCAACTAATAGTCCAATAATCATGAAGTCTCCACAAACTAGCATAGGTGGTTTTCGTACTGCAGTTTTTGTAACAAAAACTTTACATTTTCATATGTCTGCTTTAACCGTGGAACCTGATGGTGGGGTCTTGGTAACCTCTATTCATCTGAACATTGGTAATTTCGGTCTCACTTTTTCAGAGCTTTGTGAGAATTCAGTTCTAACCTTGTTCTTTAAGTGGTGAGAGTTTTCATTAAATAGTTTACAAGAGGGAGAGGGAAATATTAGTTGTGGTAGTAGTTGGGGTCATACAAACCCCACCGTCAGGTAATAATCTGTGTTTTTCTTCAAACTGAATTTCGTGATTAGGCCTACTGTATAGGCTGCCAAGTCTTTCAATTATATAGTAATTATCTATGTTAGTTCAAACAGTAATTTCTTATATTTTATTTTATTTTTATAATGGCATTTTCAAGTAAATGGCTCACAAGTGATGAAATAAGTGAACTCGTAAACAGAAGTGATAGTAAAGTGAAGTAAAGTAAAGTGATCCCACTACAGAGGCCTCAAGAGGCCCTTGGGGTAGTAGGAGGTTAAGGCTCCCACTTTTTCTGGACAATCGGCACTTGATGTCAGGGTGGTCAGCCTGCATGACGGCCGTCTTTACCCCCAGAAGAAGCGTCTGGTACTCATTTCCGTTAGAGACGAGTCGACCCCTGGGCCATAGTGCCGCCAGAAGGTTTGGGTCAGTTTAAAAATCCTGGGGTCCAACAGAAACAGGTGCACAACAACATGACAGAAGCTGTAGCTTTCAGTGGAAGAAAAATATGCAATTTCTGCCCTAGAAAAAAGATAAGAAGTTAGCTATGGAATGTGTGGACTGCAATAATCCCATGTGGAATGATCACCTTTGTGCTTCATGTAGTGAACTGTCAAAATAACATTTCATTGGTCTGGCGTGTGATTACAATGTGAGATAGTTATATAGTTACGTAGTTCCTGGCCCTCAATGGGCTGCTTAATGGTATTAAATGTGGAAACTTAATTTGCTAGAATGCATAATATGATAAAATAGAAAACCATATACAAATCCTATTAAAATAAACATGTTTTAAAAATAAAATTATGTGAGGGGTCACTGAGACCCCACAATCAGGAATATTGATGCAAGTTTAACCGTCAGGTTCCAGGGTTAAAACAAAAGAGTGGGCCACAGGATCAATGTTTCCATTATGAAGCAAAGCGTCTTTAAGACTTTTTTTTAGAAGAATCTATGAAGAACCTCCACTCTTTGGAATTATAGTTTATGTTATACAATTTTAAGACAGCCCGAATGCCTTGGCAATACACTAAATTTTCTTCTTCAGAAAAAAAAAAAAGGACAAGTTCCTTCTCACGATGCCTGTAACATGAAAATTATGTACTCAGCCAATACTTTCTTTACTTTTAACCTAGAGCCTAACAGTTCTGCTGATTCTTTAGGCAAATTTAAATCACTCACTAAATCATTAAGCTCACTTTGATTAAAACATCTATCGTGATCAGAATTATATGGTTCATCACCCACAGGAGATTCAGTTTCGGTGCAAACGCAATGTATCTGATTCAAGGTGTAAGCAACCGGAATATCAGGACCATGAGGTACGGGCCGAATAGCAGAGGAAATGTTAGGATATACAATATATTTCTTCTTTTTTAGCATTATATCCTGCTACCTTAACTGTGCAAAATAACAATTGTCTCAAAGATTTGTACATTCCTTCCAAATCAAAGGGATACCAAAGGGCAATAACTTTTTTTTTTCATTTTTCCAACTCCTCAACTCTGCAACACAACTACTACACAATATGTGAGGGCACCACGATTTATCCTGGTCTCCTAACTTAATGCCAAAGTAGTGAATGTAAATTTTCTTTACAAAAACAGTTATATTCTTTGTTTTACTAACGTGTATAGCAAAACAGATTTGGATCATTTACACAACCATCATCATCATCATAATTGGCTCGACAGCCCCATGTGGGCCTTGGCCGCCTTCAGAAGCTTATGCCAGACTTCCCTGTTCTGCGCTTCATTCTTCCAGTTTTTTATTTTTAAAATTTTAATGTCTTGAATTATACCATCCTCCCTTCTTAATTTAGGTCTTCCAACTTTTCTGGCCAATAGTGGTTGTTCATTGTAAATTCTTTTTGTAATCCTTTTGTTGTCCATGCGAATAATGTGTCCAGCTCATGCCAATCTATTAACTTTAACAAAATTCAGAATATCTGGCTGATTGTACAATTTATACAATTCATTATTGTATCTCTTTCTCCTTTCTCCATGCATTATTTTCTTTCACGGCACCAAAAATGGATCTCAGTATCTTCCTTTCAAAAGGCCCTAATAATTCCTCATCAGATTTCACAACCGCACGTTTTTATACGGACCTAGGGCGGATATAGTTAGTAGATGTTAATAAATATAAACATAATTTAAGATATAAACATAATAATAGTTATATTATATCATATTTTAAGTAATAAAGTTCAAATTATAAACTGTTGGGCCTTTCTAACAAACAATAAGCACACTGTACTACAGTACGTACATTACGAAAAATATTAAAACATAAAATGTTGGATTGTAAAAAAAATCTGACGTGGTGCATAAAAACGGATTTATTTTTTCCAATTAGTGTGAAATTGTGATTCAGAAACGCTCATTTATTAAAAAAAATAACAAAATCCGTGCATAACAGTGTAATCATCATGATGAAGTTTGAATATGTTATTATAGAAGATTGTAAAATAATTGCTAGAAAATGTGCATGATTTTTTTTTTTAATTTGCTGAACATTCTAGAACATAGAGCTATACAATTCTACATGTTCCTATCATGGTTAAATAACACAACTTCGAAAGGAATGAAGAATGCCTGGTTTTCGAAGTTAGATTTCATATGGAATGTTCCAGTGGCAACTAGTTTGTCTTATTGAACATAATCCAACTCACAACTGTCTTGGAAAATATTATACTTATTTTGTCAAAAGATATAAAAAATACAGAAATAAAATTTTAAAGTGAGGAGAAAACATTCAAAATCTTAAATTATAAATCAGAAAAAAAAATAAACTCTGTATATTAAAAAAATACAAAAGATCACAAATAGCTAGAAAATAGGAGTAGACCTTCACAAACCTAAAAAGAATCAACATGAAATTTGTTTTATTGAAAAGTTCGCCGTCAGATTTTAAATCTTTCTTCTCATTTATATTAAAATATTATTAATAATATTACTAAATTGATGCTAGCTTACCCTATATTCTTCTCGTATGGAAGCAATTGTAACAAAAATTTTATCAAGTTCTAAATGAGTGAAATCAGTATGTTACCAGGAGACGCACGTTTAATAGTTTCTCGTGGTTACAATATCACTGTGTTGTAACGCTGTCACCAGGTGGCTAACTATAACAAATGAACAGATATTATAGCTGCTAATATTACGAAACACCAGCTAATACCCGGCGTGCGCTGCTACTGCTAATAATGCGTTTTAGTTGAATAAGTAAAAGGGAAAAGAAATATGAATTTATATCATTATTTTAGATACACCCGTGCTGATTACCCGGCGTTTCCCGAGAATCTACGCATCCCGATGTACTTGACATAAATGAGCTGAAAGACAAAATTCGTTATTTTGAGTTATCCATAAAAGAATACCCGCCATGCGCTTGCCCGGGAATCTACTTATCCCGATCTTCTTGGCATCAATGAAAGACAAAAATGGTTATTGTGAGTTATCCTTAAAGGATAAACATATGCTGTCGCGGACTTTGCTGTAGAGTTTTTCGAGATATTCAATTGTGTGTACAATAATTCAGTGTATTTGTTATGGTTTAAGCAGCGTAAGCCATTTAAGGTTACAAAAAGCGACTTTTTTCACGTTTTTTCACTACACATGTCAATTTGAAGTTAATTTAATGCTGAAACAATGGGTATCTCCCATTCTTATATCTCTTGATTTGGAAGATGTTGATACCTATAGTATCTTGTAGGACGTGAATTTTACCAAATGGGGTTTTCACCACAAACGAGGCGAATAGGAACAAGTTATAAAAGCAGCTGAATTATCTGTTCCAAAACCTGAAATGCATAGTTTTACGAACTGTGGCCTGAGGAGCTATAAAAACTCTTTCCGTTATCAAACACAGCTGGACGAAATCGTCAGTCTAGAGAGACTCGATTACAGATTTTATGGCAAGAAGAGGCGCTCGACTGTAGGGTCAAGGAAACTAGCATTGTTAAAGAGTATAACTTTCAGTTGCTTGTATATCTTTGGAATAACAGTTCATTTTATCCAGATTGAACAATTTTGTAGGAGGGAGAATTTTTAGAGGCACTTACCCTTATAATGTCATGTTGGTGTCTAGATAATTTAGTTTCCACTACTTCACCAGATACAATCTGTGTTGGTTTCAATTAATCCTGTATTCCTGAGCATGTTTAGGCGTCAGTGTCATTTCCTTCATAATTTTGGAAGCCTCCGACTGTTAATTTGTGTGATGTAAGTTAAAAGGAAGTTGATGTGGAATCTCTCAAGACTCCTTTCTGTTTTCATCTTTTTTTTTTTTTTCCCCCTCAGAACTCAATTTAAATGAAATCTCCGAGCGACATTTTTTTTTCTCTATGTTATGCAAATATAATTTAAGCATTTACCAATATTTATATACTTTTTCAAAACTTTTATTTTTCTGTGATATAAAGATAAGACAATTTGCTTTTAAAATTACGTACTAAAATGTTCTGTTCTGCATTTAGATCGTTCCTTTAGGGGTGAATTTCAATTTGTTTTTAGTTTTCATCTGATTGTTTCGAACTTTTATCACATCACATTATGTGCTTAGAGTAGCGTTTCTATAAAGTTTGGTGTTTATAACTACGTAGAATAGTTTCAGAATTATGTTTTTTTTATAATATATTTTTAATATTTTCTAAAAAATGCTCCTTACGATGCATTTTTAAATATTATCTGAAGAAATTTGATATTCAGAGTCTTTATGATTCCGCTAAATATATTTGATATGAAAACATAATCATAAAGGGAAGATACTGCTTATTTTCCATTAAAAAAATCACTCTATTTTTTTTAATTTCATTTTAAAAGAACACATGTGTCTTAGACTAGTGACTACATAGCAAATTTGAATTAGCATATATTGGGGAGCCTAACCACAAAAGTCACTTTAATAGCATAAAAAGCATCATAAGGAACATTTTAAGTTTCGAAAAAAGTCAAAAAAGTGGAAACAGAAAAACGTACATATTAAAATTTAAGTAGTAATGCGGACTATATGTGGAAGGTATTCAAACTGTTATGGACTCAATGTTGCTCCAATAATAAACATTTTACATGAAAATGATCCTAAAGAATCAGTAATGCGGACTATATGTGGAAGGTATTCAAACTGTTATGGACTCAATGTTGCTCCAATAATAAACATTTTACATGAAAATGATCCTAAAGAATCAGTAATGCGGACTATATGTGGAAGGTATTCAAACTGTTATGGACTCAATGTTGCTCCAATAATAAACATTTTACATGAGAATGATCCTAAAGAATCAGTAATGCGGACTATATGTGGAAGGTATTCAAACTGTTATGGACTCAATGTAGCTCCAATAATAAACATTTTACATGAAAATGATCCTAAAGAATCAGTAATGCGGACTATATGTGGAAGGTATTCAAACTGTTATGGACTCAATGTTTCTCCAATAATAAACATTTTACATGAAAATGATCCTAAACAAGCAGTAATGCGGACTATATGTGGAAGGTATTCAAACTGTTATGGACTCAATGTTGCTCCAATAATAAACATTTTACATGAAAATGATCCTAAAGAATCAGTAATGCGGACTATATGTGGAAGGTATTCAAACTGTTATGGACTCAATGTTGCTCCAATAATAAACATTTTACATGAAAATGATCCTAAAGAATCAGTAATGCGGACTATATGTGGAAGGTATTCAAACTGTTATGGACTCAATGTTGCTCCAATAATAAACATTTTACATGAAAATGATCCTAAAGAATCAGTAATGCGGACTATATGTGGAAGGTATTCAAACTGTTATGGACTCAATGTAGCTCCAATAATAAACATTTTACATGAAAATGATCCTAAAGAATCAGTAATGCGGACTATATGTGGAAGGTATTCAAACTGTTATGGACTCAATGTTGCTCCAATAATAAACATTTTACATGAAAATGATCCTAAAGAATCAGTAATGCGGACTATATGTGGAAGGTATTCAAACTGTTATGGACTCAATGTTGCTCCAATAATCAACATTTTACATGAAAATGATCCTAAAGAATCAGAATTGTTAAAAAGGAAATAAACAAAAAAATAATTTTTTGCCTATTTTTAAAACATTTTCAGCAGTCGGTCCCCTTAAGTTCTTCGGCCAAAGTATGAAATTTTCCGTCGATATTTTGGCTCTCATACTGTATCTTTCATTAAATCAACGAGTTCTCTCCTCTTGATAAAAATCGAGTTTGAGATCGTACATGTAATAAATACAGATATTGAAGTCAGTCAACCTGATTTGATTTGTATTTTAGTTAACTGTATTTACAAAATTTCGTTCTAACGAAGGAAGAAGCAAAAGTAGCAGAAAAGCAGATGCCTTAAAATTTTGAATCGCTAATGATTAAAAAAAACAAGAATGGGATTTTGGACTCATAACTAAACGGACACATGTTTAAATAATAGCAAATAAACACAATATTTTAGTTGTGATTAAGAAGAACATCTCTTAAGATGTCTTATCAGAAGCTCGGAGGAGGAACGGCGAATATAAAAATGCCCACGTGTATAAATGTATTATACAGTATAAATAATAGTTTAACTAAAACAATACGCTTTGTTAGAAAACCGAACTAAAAAATGAAAAATAATTTTGATTTCCAACACGCTTGGGATAAAATTAAAGTGGTCAACAAAAAAATCATCTCCAACACATCTAGAATAAAACTAGAGTTATCTAAAAAAAAAGAATTTTACCATCAAAAGCGTGGGGTGATTTTTATGGCTTTTACGTTTTCTTTTTAGAGACTTTACTTTTACCAATATCTGTTTATTATCAAATATATTAATTGATATAGAGTACCACATGCTTTTGATGGTAAAATTATTTTTTTTTGTTGATAACTCTAGTTTTATTCTAGATGTGTTGGGGATGATTTTTTTGTTGACCACTTCAAATTTTATCCCAAGCGTGTTGGAAATTTTCAATTATTAGTTCGGCTTTCTAATAAAGCGTGTTGTTTTAGTTTTTTAAACTATTATCTATTTTTTATTTTTTAGTTTGGTTTCCTAAAAATGTAAATATCTTTAAACTCGATACTATTGTAGTATGAGCTAAAAGCAATGCTCTTCTAAAAAAGTCCTTCGGGCCGGATTTGAACCAGTGACCTATGGATTACAGAAATTATATACCACTACAGTCCACCACTCTACGAACTGAGTTACCACAACGATAGACTAAAAAGTCGATACGTCCGCAACCTATTATACCGGTTTTTATTTTTTTGATGTCCTGGCCAGGATCTTAGAAAGAAATTATGAAATTATTATATTATCATTGGTCCTTTTCAAGTATACAAAGTTTCGAGTCGATCCATTAGTTTTAAGTGGGTGAAAATCATGTTGAAAGATTCCGTTATATAGATAGATACAGGTCAAGCTAATATAACGCGTGTAATAAAAGAAATACATAGTTAATGACAAATGAGGGAAATTTTGAAGAAGTGGCTGAATTCAAATACCTACGAACAATAATTGCAAACAGGAATGAGGTGCATAAATAAATTAAACATAAACTCATATCTGGAAAAAAAAAGTAAATAAATAAAAGCAAGCTATTAAGTATTATAGGGACTCAAGTCATCCCAGTATATTAAAAGGAAGTAATCGTCATCAAAAGTAACAAGAATTGAGCCATTCAATGACCCATTCTGTGAGCCAAAAAAATTGGGCAGACCATTTACGCAATGGTGTCTCAACTTCCCTCCTTCTAGTAAGTAAGTTTAAATGAATGGAGAAATCTAAAGAACAGTGTTCCACACGATCTATTTGGAAAACCAGAAGCAATGAGAAGCGTTAATCCTCGCAGACACGATGAAGAGGACATGTGGCACGAATGGGGAATGAAAGAGGACCATGGGAACTTCTTTTAGGAATCCAAAAACGTAATCATTCAGTAGGGTGGCCAAGAATGAGGTTGGAAAATAACATAAACCAAGATCTGATAGAGATAAATTGTACATATAATGTATTGATTAAGGCTTTCTCGGCCGGAGTTGCTATGACGATCTTGAAGAAGATTTCCGGGCTGTAGGCCGTGGTCTCGAGGCTTGAAGTTCCCCGACGTTTCGCCAGAGTCTGTGTCTGGCATCCTCAAGGGTTGTCTTGAGACTGGCAATTTGTCCACTGTCTGTCCTATTTATACCGTTCACCGATATGTGTTCATAGGTTATATCTGCCTTCTGATTGGTCAGTGGTAGGGACTTCCATTGCTCCACTGAGATTGCTGTTGATGGTCTAGTAGATTATTCTTGTAGAGGTTTGCATTCTGCTTTTTTTTAGAACCGGTATCCATATTTTGTTGACTTTTAATGATTCTTATTTTCTATTTGTACTGTTTTTATGTTTGAATATGGTTTCTCGTTGTAGACGGGTAAAATAGTGTGTGCAGTTAGATAATATGTCTGTGGACAAATTGCCAGTCTCAAGACAACCCTTGAGCATGCCAGACGCAGTCTCTGACGAAACGTCAGGGAACTTCAAGCCTCAAAACCACGGCCTGCAGTCCGGAAATCTTCTTCAAGATCATCATGTACATGTAATGATTGGAAAACTTTAGCTCAGGAAAGTATTGCATAGGGAATTCATGTCCGCGCGCCCGTAACTTCTAGGTTCTATAGTGCAATGTAATTATTTAAATAGACTGACAGTTTTTTTAACTCTCCCTGAAGAAATATTAACATAATTGTTAGCTAACAATAGGCCTAAGTCTTAATAAAGATCACTAGATGTCATCGTTAACAGTGAACGGACTCCCGTTATCTGCGCCCCATAGAGTAATCTCTCTATGATGTACTGTGAAAAACATTTAAATTGATCTTTCGAAATGGGATTTCAATATACTGTAGATTTCAGATAAAAATTGTTTCTACTTTGACGAGTTATGTAGTACGTCTGGAATTTAATTTTGTTTCTATCGCTTGACGCAGAAAGCAAAAAAATCTCATTCGCGCAGTATATCACATACAAATAACAGACGTGTAGAGTTGTCGCCGCTTTTATACCATTTTTGTAAAATACATTTTTAATATGATAGAATATTGCATAAAACAGTCATTCCAAATTTAAAAAAAAAAAGGCTTTTTCTGTAGCGTTTTATAATCGTTTCTTTTTTACTCTTTTGTTGCAAATTTCATGAACTTGTAGAAGTGCGACATTCTGTTTTGAAATGTATATACACCATTAAGTGAATAATAAATAAATAAAAAAACTAAATACATAAATTTAAAATAAATGTTCATATATAAATTCTTACTATTGTACATACATATTTATTTCTTGTCAATCTAACTAAACAATATCACCGACACTATCGCACCCGCAATTCATGGCCGCGCGGACATAATCTCTCCATACATCCCTATCCTGAGCTAACGTTTTCCAATCCTGCCCTCTATAATTTCTTCCCTCAAATCATGGTTAATGTTATTCTCCAATCTCATTCTTGATTTACCAACTGGGCGTTTTCCCTATGGTTTTCAAACAAGACATTTCCATGTCCCTCTTTCATTCCCCATTCGTGCCACATGTCCTGACCATCGCAGTCTACAGACTTAACTGTTTTTAACATACCTAGCTTCCTATAAATACCATGTAGCTCACTATTAAGTAGTCTTCTCCATTCACCTGTGTGTTCACCACCCTTTGGTCCAAACATTTGCTAAAAACTTAATTCTTAAATACTCTTAATCTCTTTACGTCCCTTGAAGCAAGAGTCCATGTTTCACATCCATATAACTGCAAGACTATCAGTGTAATATAATTTCAGTATAAAGTTTTTATTGAAATGAGTTGGGACGACAAGAGACCCCCCCCCCGTAATGCATAATAGCACGCATTTCCAGAATTGAGCCTCTGCTTATTTCTTTTACGCTTCTCATTCCTATTTGTGATTATTGTTCATGCGAGGCCAGCACCCGGCCGATACGCCAAGAACCTGACGTGTCATGGAGTTGGAAGAAGTCGCATGCGGTCGGTCGGTCGGTCAGTCGAATAGACAGGCGAGCAGTTTCATTAGGCAAATAAGTAGGCTAATTTAGGTTATGTGCGTAAATTAAGGTAATCTAGGTTAAGCTAAACTATGGTATGCTATATTTAATTTGGTATAAATTAGATTTAGATTGGGTTTAATTAATTTTATGTTAGGGTTATTTTAGGCTAATTGAGATTTGATTAGAATAGGTATAATTAAATTAGAACAAACTGGTTAAGCTAAACTATGTCATTTATATATATATATATATATATATATATATACGGGCCTATTAGAATAGTAAGTTAGGGCCAAATGAAAAACTGTAGGAGTAGATATGAATTTATTATATTTCATAATTTCATAAATTATTATTATTATTATTATTATTATTATTATTATTATTATTATTATTAAACATAATATCATTACGATATGAAAACAGATTCCTTCAATCTGATTTTTATTCAAAGCTAAATATAACTTTTAAATTCCCATAAACAAATAATTAAGCTATGATCGCAATGTTTAGTCAATCAATCAGCAGAGATACTTAAATATAACGTTTGAGACGTGTCAAACACGAAACTTAAAAAATGTAAAGCAGTGGAAGTATAGTATCTAAATACTTACCCTCTTACTAATAATCCATATATAACTTTTATACAAGGTTTATACACATCTCAGTTGAAAATTCTTACTAATAAACACTGTATTAGCTGTTCAGTGTAGAAGAGGTGTACAACTTTACATGGGAATCGTTATACATGCCTCCACCCTTGTTTAAGGATTCTATAACTAGACAAAATGTCCGACATCAAGATCAACTGACTGTTTTCTTATGATTTTGATGAAAGTTTCCTTAAATTTAACCCAAAATGCAACACTTTAATGACTGTTTGATGGATGCACAGGGCATAAATAATATTAATAAAGCTCTGGGTAGGAAAATAAAGGCATCATAAAATGCCTTTCGTTACACTCATTCACGATTAGGCCTAAAAATATTTTAAAATTGAACATTGAATCACAAAAGGATATGTTCTACAATAATTGCTGTAGACAAGATTTAACCTAAATGTAGTTTAAATGCTTCATAATATTATTTTAAGAAAACTTTCTTGCATCTATAATACATAACACACACACCGATATAAAAATGTATTTTAGTATAGAGGTACTATTATTGCAAAAATTTAGATGTTAACTTGGTAGTCCTGTGGTTAGAGCTTCTGACTGCCATGCGTGAGGTCGTAGGTTCGATTCCCGGTCGAACTATAGTGATTTTTTTTTTTTTCGCTTGAAATTATATTTTGTTGTCGGTAACATTTCCTACTATTTTGAACGTTTCTAACGCATCTTAAAATACTGCATATAATTCATAAGTAATGGGCAAAGCTTTTATTAGTTTCCAAGAATTGGTCGAAATTCTTGACGTTAGATGGCAGCACATCATCTGTGAAACCAATTCTACGTTTTATTTGACAAAGCGTGAAGTGAAATATATATAAATTAAAACACACTTATTTTTTTCGTACCTCCTCAATTAGGGAATCTCTATTAATTCTTATCCATATTCATTTCTTACACAATAATCACTAGTTGATGTTGTTTTATTTCTGTTACAAACTGCGAGTAATATTGTTCTGACGTCACTATGATGACGAATATGTGACGTATTGTGTATAACTGCTGTTTTGTTATATAGCTCCGGCACAACGTTTATTAGTAAGGAAATTATACGTGATCTACATAAGGCTTATATATTGTATAACTAAACAACTGATGAAAGCCTGTATTAGAGATTTTTATTAGTAAGACCGTTAATGTTCATGCCTCATATAACGAACAGTTAAATAATATATCAAACATCTAACAGCCTAATAAAGAACATAAATCCTATTTACGTAAATTAACAAGATACATATAGCTTACACAATGAGGAGCCGAACTACTGAATCATTAAACATAATTAATTAAAAGATATTTAATGAGAACCGAACTATTGCATATTATATAGCCCATGTATGTATATATAGTTTTACAAACAACACCCCAACAAAAAGATGGAATGAGATATTATAAAGTTTTACATAAAAGAATAAATAATAGTTTAAAAAACTAAAACAATACGCTTTATTAGAAAACCGAACTAAAAAATGAAAAATAATTTTAATTTCCAACACGTTTGGGATAAAATTAAAGTGGCCAACAAAAAAAAATCATCTTCAACACATCTAGAATAAAACTTAGAGTTATCTACAAAAAAAATAATTTTACCATCAAAAGCGTGGGGTGCTCTATATCAATTAATATATTTGATAATAAACAGACATTGGTAAAAGTAAAGTAATAATAATAATAATAATAATAATAATAATAATAATAATAATAATAATAATAATAATAATAATAATAATAATTTATTTATTCTGGCAGAGTTAAGGCCATAAGGCCCTCTCTTCCACTCAACCAGCACAAATACAAATAAATATTCGACAAATATAGATATACACTGTACTAATTATAAACAGTTAAAGATACAAGAAATGTAGCAATGTAAATGTCATGTACAAACAACATTTCATAGGGTAATAACAATAATGATACGATAATAATAATAATAATAATAGTAATAATAATAATAATAATAATAATAATATAAATATGATACGTTATACAGGAAACACCAATTAATATATATATATATATATCTTACGCTGGATAATAATGAAGTCGAGTTTAGAGCAAATATAAATTTAGATTTCTTTTAAAAGATGCCAATGTCCGGCAGCCCCTTATTTCTTGTGGTAGGGAATTCCAGTTGCGAGAAGTGGAGATGGTATATGACATGGAGTGATGTGATGTCCTATGTTGCGGTATATTAAGTAAGAGACTATGTTGTGATCTTGTGTTTAAGTTATGGTTTGAGGATAGATACTGGAAACGGGATGATAAATAATTGGGAATCGAGGTATGTAGGATCTTAAATAGGAGAATTAGACAGTGCGATTTTCTTCTCTCTTTTAGATGTAGCCATGACAATTCGTGGAATAATGGAGAAATGTGATCGTATTTTCGAACATTAAATATGAATCTGATACACATATTATGGACACGCTGCAGTTTGTCCGACAATCCGTCACTTATGTCAGTTAGTAGAACGTCGCAGTAGTCAAAATGCGGCATCACTAAAGTTTGGATTAAAATTCTTTTAAGAGTTGTAGGAAGAAAATGTTTAAGTCGCTTTAGGGAATGCATTATGGAGAAGATCCTTTTAGATGTTTGTTTTACTTGCTCATGCCATTTTAAATTAGAATCTAAGTAAAATCCCAAGTTTTTAACGACGTCGGTATAAGGAATTTGTTCATTATCTAATATGACACCGGCATATTGCCATTGTTTATGAGGTGTAATAGCCTTGGATGTCCGATAATTATTGCTTGCGTTTTGTTTACATTTAGTTTCAGCCCATATTGTCTGGACCATAAAGATATATGCCTGAGGTCAGTGTTTACTTTGTCAATATATTCATTAATTTCGTCAGGCCTAAAGTGTGTGTAAATCTGTAGGTCGTCGGCGTAAAGATGATGCTTGCAGTTTTGTAGTTTCTTGGTCACGTCATTAATATAAATCGAGAAGAGAAGAGGAGCGAGGATGCCGCCTTGAGGTACCCCTTTCCTCACCAAGCGCCAGGAAGAAATGCGATTATTAACAGAAACTGATTGCTGACGATTAGTGAGGTAAGATGCAAACCAATCAAGGCAGTTTTCCGACAGATGTAGTGTCTTTAGTCTCGCTAGCATTAAGTCTATATCTACTGTGTCAAAGGCTTTGCTGTAGTCGAGTAGGACTATTGCGGTGAGTTTGCTTTTGTCCATTGAGTCTCTTATGTCCTCTACAATGTCAAGTAGTGCAGTACTTGTGTGATGTCCTGTTCTAAAACCGGAATGATGTTCATCAAGTAAGTCGTGTGTGGTGAGGTAGTCTGTTAACTGTGAGTGTATTATGTGTTCCAGTGCTTTAGATAAACAGGGAAGAATACTAATTGGTCTATAATCATCAAGTGTTGTGGGAGTGTTTGATTTCGGTGTAGGACGAACTAGAGCCATTTTCCAGAGTCTGGGATAGGTCCCGGTCATTATAGAGGCATTAAAAATGTGGGTTATTGTTGGGAGAATAATGTCTATTATTTTTTGCAGGAGAGTTATTGTTATATTGTCTATTCCTTGTGCTTTAGATTTAATACGTAATACTGCTCTTTTGGCGTCATTAGGTGAGATATAGGAAAAAAAGAATTTGTCTCGGGTAGGTTGGGAATATGACATTAGTTCATCTATTGTCTGTTGTTTGTGTTGTGAGGTGTTGTCAGAAGGGAGGCGGGTAAAATGGTCATTCAACTCATCTAGTGGTAGGTCAGCTGTTTCTACCTGTAGTTTATTTTGACAGAGGCCTATTGATTTTAAATTTTTCCACATGTCAGCTGAGTCTCTAAGAAGAAAACCTAAAAACCATAAAAAGCACCCCACGCTTTTGATGGTAAAATTATTTTTTTGTTGATAACTCTACTTTTATTCTAGATGTGTTGGATGATTTTTTGTTGACTAATTAAATTTTGTCCCAAGCGTGTTGGAAATTAAAATTATTTTTCATTTTTTAGTTCGGTTTTCTAATAAAGCGTGTTGTTTTAGTTTTTTAAACTATTTTATATTTTTTAAATTTTTAGTTTAATTGATTGTCATAAACCGGAATCCCATGTAAATTTAATTGCTTACGATACCTTTAGTGTCTTGGCACGAATACGGAGTATAATTATATATTTTTTTAATAATTATTATCTAACATTATTATAATATTTTTGAATATTTTAATATAGATAAAGTTACAGTTAATCGTATCCTTCTCATATTTTTTGGATAAATTACAATGTGTAAGTTTACAAAATTGTCATTAATATTTTACAGAATAAGATAAAAATGTAAATATCTTTAAATTCGATACTATTGTAGTATGAGCTAAAAGTAATACTCTTCTAAAAAATCACACCCGGGCCGGATTTGAACAAGCGACCTATGGATTATTGAAAATATATACCACTACAGTCCACCGCTCTACCAACTGAGCTACCAGAGGATATAATATCAATTTCTTACAACGATGGACTAAAACGTCGATAAGTCCGCAACCTATTATACCGGTCTTTATTTTTTTGATGTCCTGATGATCCTGGCCAGGATCTTAGAAACAATTTATGAAATTATTGTATTGTCATTGGTCCTTTACACGTATACAAAGTTTCAAATCTATCCAATGTTTTTAAGTGGGTGAAAATCGTATTGAAAGATTCCGTTACATAGTTAAGGAGATTCAGGTCAAGTTAATATAAGGCGTGTAAAAATACATAAAACTGGATTTACCATTTCTAAAAGTCCACATATAAAGCATACCATTCTCTGATGCCGACCTCGAAAGGTCACCTTGCCACACGGAACATAATGTTGAAGTGAACTATATCAAACTGTGGAATGTGACGGACTGTCCTTGATTATCCATGCTAATTGCTTTATATGGGAGTTAAGGGACATAATAAGAAAGCTTATGTACATCTCATACTGCTCCCAAAGGTAGGGACAAAGAACGGAGGTAACAAATCACTACGTAATGTGTGTGTGTGTGTTCATAAACTTCGCTCATGCATGCACGGTTCATTGGGCGTAAGTAATGTTTAGGTTAGGTTGAATTCATTTTATGTTAGGGATCGTTTTGGTTAGTTCAAATTGGATTAGAATTGGTTTAATTTAGATGATATTACAATCGGCTAGTTTAGATTACGCTACATTAATTTAGTCTAGATTAGGGTAGACCTAAAAAAATGCTGGTTACTCTTGAGGGTAGACTAGCCCTGGTTAGGCTTAGGCAAGGCCAAGGACTAGGTAAAATACCTAGGCAAGGGCACGAGAAATGACGCGAGCATCGACGCTGTCAAGGACAAGAGCAAGGACGCAAGCGCGAAAAGGTCGATCATGTGGATTTAGTTACGGACGCAGCTAGAGGAATAGCGCCAGGCGGGCGGCATGAAGGCAAATTGTATTTTATTTAATGGCATTTTCCTACACTTCAGGCCATTTTCGACGCGATATATAACTGTGTAAGAAAATGTCCACAACTTTTGATTAGAGACTTCTTATTTCAGACTTCAAGTTATATTAAGTCCATAAATCTTCAATATGGGTTCCACTGATTAATTTGCCTTGCGAATGATAATTATTTCGTATTTTAAAAAAAACTGAATCCGACCGGTTTTCAAAAAGTGAATCTCGAATCAAGAGGTAAGCTGGAAAAGATTGAATTACCGGGACTTTAAAAATCTATAGATTTTACATACAATTTTTAGATTAAATTGCAGAATATCATTTTAGAACGACCGCACAATACTTTGATAATTTATTAACACTTTAACGATTTCAAAGAGGTGTGAACTGGGTACTTTTGAAAGAGTCACGGGTATAGCAGCTTGGTAGCATAGAGCCGTACGCCCTCTCGGTGAAATCTGTGGTTAAATAGGTGATGGCTTGAAGGTGAGAGTGAAGGTGGGCAGATTACCACCCTGCTGTCTGTGAGAACCAGGTCACGGCCAAGGAGAGCAGAATCGCATAATGCAGATTCTCTAGATAAAATACACCATCTATGTAATCAACACAGATTTGTAACAAACCAATCCGTACAACCTATTGTGCTTTTCCTATACGAAACAACAATATTAAGACGATGTGACGAGTCAAATATCACCAGAATAATTGATACGCAATTTCTTACAAATTTAAAGCATTTCAATTTCCAGTTTCATTTTTTTTTTTTCGTCTTTTTATTTTCAGCTCTCTATACTAATGATTAGTCCACCGCTGTGGTCTCGAGGTAGCGTGCTGCTTTGTCACGCAGCGGGCCCGGGTTCAATCCCCGGTCGGGGCAGTTTTTCTGAGTGAGGTTTTTCCTCACCTGTAAGACAAATGTCAGGAAAACTTTAAGGCCCAAACGGTCCCCGAAATCATATGGCCATCATCCTTCACCGGTGTGGAAAGCAACGGGAAGCTACCACACCTACACAATTCCCTAGTAAAGCTGCAAGCATAGCATGAAAATGCTATGATTGCAGTGAAGGACCTGCCTTCGGCCAGAATTACTATCGATAGATACTAATGATTCATAGGAATAAAATGACTGAAAGGTCCTTCACTCTTAACCCTTAAATTGGTAAAACACTCATTTCTTCTGTTAGATATTTCAATGTGGCGGACCGCAGTGAAAACGGAATCTCGTATAAATGTTATTATTAAGTGTATTGTATAATTAGACACACATTTAAGTGGCTTATTTTTGTTAGTTTTCTTCTGATTTATTTAAAATATTAAATTAACTAAACCAACTGATGTATCTAAAAGGATACATTACGAATTTAAGGGTTAAGAAGACAGCCATTTTATAAAAACTCAAGAGTACGCCCAATTTTGCTATTTTATGAAGCTAGAAGCTAGACTTAAGTAAGAAGCAGTCAAGTCCTAATACAAAATAATATAGGCCTATACAGTATATCGATAGCGAGGGGCCAACACGCACACTCTATTGAGTAACACTAAGAAATTGGGGCTGGAATTAAACATCAACAAAACCAAATATATGTTCACATACAGAAATACATTATATAATGGAAATGGACAGGCAATTGCAAATTAAGTTGATTTCGAAGAAGTGGCTGAGTTCAAATAGCAGGAACAATAATTACAAATAGAGTTGAGATGCACAAAGAAAATAAACATAGGCTCAATTCTGGAAATACATGCTATTATGCATTACTGGGACTTTATAACATTTCTTATCTACACTGTATTTTATATTTTGTAAGTAATATGTAATACCAAGTTTGGTTGTTGACGTTCCAGGCGTTCCAGAGGTACTGAAAAACATGCATGCATGCGCGCTAAAAAAAAAAAGTAAGATAAATTTATTTATTTCAATCTATCTCTTCGACTATATTTAAATCATGAGTCGTCCGATCTTCATAGGATTTACAATCTCTTCCAAGTTAGTAAAAAAACAGTGAAGTATCTGGTTCAAGAACATTTAGATAAACAACCAAAAATAATAGAGATAAAAAAAAAAGCTTCATGTCACATGTCTGTGGCTTTAAGATAAAGAATAAAATATCAATCCTCTCATTGTCTCAAACATAGATACACATTTACAAAAGATATTACATAAAATGATGTCATAAAAAAAACACGCATTACGAACGCCTATTCGGGGATTCTATAACTTATGACCCATTGAGTTTTGGTATTTTTATATTTTTAGAATTGTTTTGTAAGAGTTTAATGTTTAGTAACGATTTTTGGAGAAACTTAGAACAGTTAAGTCACGTAGACTACGAAGGGCACGAAAGAGTAGCATGGAACCTTCTTGTATTTAAACCAAAGGGAAAACACCCAGTTTGTAGACCAAGAAAATAAAATCAATTTATAATAATAAAATCAATTTGTAGACGAGAAAATAGAATCAATCATGATTTGAGGGAAGTAGATTATACAATGGATGTTTGGAAAACTTTAGCTCAGGATAGGATGTATGGAGAGCTTATGCCCGTGAACCTACGGGTTTGATACTGCCAGTGAGTGAGTTAGTTAATTAGTTTTTTCGATAAACTTGATGGAAAACGAAGAAATAGCGAACATAATAAATGAAATTAGACAATCTAAAAGAAAAGTACATATACCGTAAATAATTATCGAATTAAAATATATTAAATTATTTAACAAAAATACTTAAAACGTAAAAAATACCGTACTGTTACAATAATCCCTGTATGATTGATACGGGAGAGTTTCTACAAGACACGACCCTATAACGATCGTAGTTCGTCTAAAAACCCCAGTAGAACTATATACCTATTAATGTTTAATTGTCCGCCACTGTGGTCTCGGGATAGCGTCGCTGTCCGGGTTCGATCCCCAGTCAAATTTCCTGTGTGATATTTATTCGGGTTTTTTCCTCGTCTGTAAAACAAATATCAAGAAACTTTAAGGCCCAAACGGTCCCCGAACGTCATATAGCCATTATTATCGTATTCGCCATGTTTAGTATAAATGTGTGTTTATGATTGGTGTGTTTTGTTTTAGTGTTGTTTTGTCTTGAAGGAGGTCCTGACATTGAGCTGATCCCTCATTCTGTGAAGCCCTCCATGTCCTTATAAAAAAGTATTGTGTGATCCATAGTTTAAAATCTCTTTCCCGGCAGGTCGTGCCACCGTAAGGCCTGGGTGCCCTGTGACATGTAAAAAGTACCTATAAAGTGAGAGGTTAAAATAAGTTAATGTAATGGAAACTTTGTTTAATTAACTGTTAAAACATAGTATTCTGGAACAGTAAATAGTCCAAGATCCGGCTGCAAGATTACTACGTTCATCGAATGTGCACCCCGCGTTCTGCTAACATTTTTGCAACCACTTGCGTGTGCGTGCGTGATCGTACCAATATTTTTTATAATTACCTTGAGTTTGAAAGTATTGAGTGCCTAAATCAACATACCTTTGTCCGGGCCCATAGAAGGAAAGGATTAATCCACCTTTGTTTAGTAAATTATTAAACATATAGTACTGTATGCTAAGCAGTATTATAATAGTGGAAACTAGAAGGAAAAGGGGGTTTAAATTGGCTTGAGAAAGCTTTGGAATTTATATCAATACCTAACATGACAAGCTACGCAATAATAATAAACATGCATACATACAAACAATCCAGTCCATCCAAGGGCTAGGGTACACGGCCCTGGTGGCCCTACCCTGGATTATGGGACTGATTAACCAAACAGCTCCTCCAAGCTACTATGGACTTGACTCCGACGAAACCAAAATAGATGATGACACTGATATTCACGTGCACAGCTTATTTGAGGACTTCGCTAGCAAGGGGAAGATGCGCAGTAACACGCAGCGCATAGTGGAAAGGGGGGTATATAGGAGAGAGGACAACGAAGATAGGAATTTGGCACTGTTCAATAAGATCACTGAAGAAGGAAGACACGATGACGTAGTAGTTGCGTAGTATTACGTAGTTTTACGTACCGAAATGGTGATTTCGGTACAAGTGTATGAACAAAATCAATTTTTTTTCATAAAATTGTGAATTACTGAACACATTTTTGCCGAGTTGCCTATTAAAATTCGGCCGCCAGTATGTTAAATTAAAATATTATTTATTTATTTATTCGAAATAATTTGATTCACTTGTTATTAACACAAATTATAATCCAGTTCGTAGAAATCGACGTATAGAGCTTGTGAAAAGTTTTGGTGGCCTTAAACCTCCTCGCGGCTACAGCAGGCTGTCACACCAATCACTAATAAAATTGCGATAAGTGCGTATTTATTGTTTTATATTTTTTCAAATAAAGTTCAGTTCATGTAAAATGCTGTGATTTGTTTCGTATAATGTATATTAACACTACCTTTTGGATATATTTTTGTATATACATTGTATTTTGTAGTATACATAGAGGGCAGTGGTTTTACTTCCCGCTGCGAGGGAACAATATAAAACAATAAATACGTATTTACCGCCATTTTATTACTGATTGGTGTCACAGCCTGCTGTAGCCGCGAGGAGGTTTACGGCCAAGTGTGCAATGGCAACCAAAACTTTTTAAGCTCTATACATCGATTTCTGTGAATTGGATTATAATTTATTTTAATAACAAGCGAATCAAATTATTTCGAATAAATTAATAAATTATATTTTAATTAAACATACTGGCGGCCGAATTTTGATAGGCAACTCGGCAAAAATGTATTCAGTCATTCACAAAATTATGAAAAAAATTGATTTTGTCCATACACTCGATGAACGTAGTAATCTTGTAGCCGGATCTTGGACTAAAAGTGGCCAACTGATCAAACAGGTGGGTCCCATCCATCCATCCAATGGCTGATTGGCTCAAATTCAAGCTTTGGCCTCCGTTCTCTTCTGCCGCCAAACACTTAAGTAGGTTTGCAGAATCTTCCTTAATATCATCCTCCCATCTTTTTTCGGTCTCCTTTGTTTTCCGAGGCATGTTGGGTTTCTGAACGCATTTGTTTTACGGGGTGGGGATGTCAACCTACGCCCAACTTCCAGCGATCCTGGGGGAGGTCGATGATTTTCTGTTGGGGGTTTCTCCCTTAGAGCTGGTATGTCCCTATTTTTAAGCGTCGATAACTCGCTTTTACGCCCCTACACTTAGTATTAACCAGGAGACAAGGACGTGGTGCATTGGGCTGGGCAGAAATAAATGGCATTTCTCGGGTTTTATTAGTGTGCACACCAGCAAGGTGCACACTCCTGAGACCACATATTATCCCTTCGGCTCCCAACACGTGGGTCCAGGTCCGTCAAAAAAATGAGCATGATGTTAACTTTTCAAGACGTTCTCCATAGTATTTTACAAATGATAATTATATTATCTGTTCCATCACAACTAAATCCGCATAAAGGACTTTTCTGCATTATCTAATCTTATATATAAAAATGAATATTTGTTTGTTTGTTGGTTTGTTCGTACTTTATGCGCGGCCATACCGTTGATCCGATTGCGATGTGGCTTTTTGCAAAATGTTCAGGAAATTCCCGGGAGAACATAGGCTGTAAGAGAGTTGTTACTCAACTCCTACACCCTTAAAGATCGCCCTTTGTAGTGGAAAACGTAAAAAAAAATTGCTCTTTGGACGCTTAAATGGCTTACGCTACCTAAACCATAACAAATACACAAAAGTATTGTACACAGAATTGAATATCTCAAAAAGCTCTATAAAAAAGTCCGCGACAGCATATGTTTATCTCTTATGGATAACTCACAATAACTATTTTTGTCTTTCATTGATGCCAAGAAGATCGAAACAAGTACATAGATTCCTGTGCAAGCATAGCAGCACATGATGGGTATTCTTTTACGGATAACTCACAATAACGAATTTTTGTCTTTTAGCTCATTTATGCCAAGAAGATCGAAATAAGTAGATTCCCGGGCAACACCGGGTAATCATCACGGGGAATCTTAAAATAATCACGATATACATTCATAATTCTTTTTCATTTTACTTATTCAACTAATCATAAGAAGTACATTATTTTTTGTCTGTCAGCTCATTTATGCCAAGAAGATCGGGATGAGTAGATTCCCAGACAACGGCGGATAAACAGCACGGGGTATCTAAAAATAATTACAATATAAAATTTTCCCTTTACTTATTTAATTAAACATAAAAACACATTAAGATTTTCAGGCTCGTAAAAGAACGACAAACCTGAATAAAAAGGCATCTGAGCAAAATTTTTAATTGTTCCCATCCTAGTAATACCCTAGTTTCCTATATGTCACTATGAGACGGAGCGCTGACCTCGGGCCACTCAATGACATCAATTCGACAAGTGTAACTAAATTAGTACGATTGAATTTCTCCCCATGTAGGGGGAAAACGTCTAAATCTCGTTGAGAGACATAAGGGCTTACTACTGCTACTACTACTACTAATACTACAATGAATATAAAAACATTACTCATGAAACGAAAAATTAACTACGAAGCAATAATCGGTTTGTAAACTGTAGACAAAATGTAAAACTATAATGCCATCCTTGTTTGTAATTGAATAGGCCTTTGACATGTTAAGCAATTTAACATGTGTGAATAAATTGCACAATCCAGCATGTTTATTTTTAAATACGAGTATAACATGTTTGCATAATGAAGAATGCAGAATATCTTGTTTTCGTAATAGTGTTACAGAAACATTACTTACTTACTACTTACTTACACTGGCACTATCGAACCCGTAGGTTCATGGCCGCACGGACATAAGCTCTCCATACATCCCTATCCTCAGCTAATGCTTTCCAATCATTCCCTGTATAAGCTACTTCCCTCAAATCATAGTTAATGTTGTTCTCCCACCTCATTTTTGGTCTACCAACTGGGCGTTTTCCTTCTGGCTTTCCTACAAGAAGTTTCCATGCACGTCTTTCATTCCCCATACGCGCAACATGTCCTGCCCATCGCAGTCTACGGGACTTAACTGTTCTTATTATATCTGGCTTCCTATAAAGACCATGTAGTTCATTGTTATGTAGTCTTCTCCATTCACCTGTCTGTTCATCTCTCTTTGGTCCAAAAAATTCCTAAGAACTTTATTCTCAAATACTCGTAATCTCCTTTCCTCCCTTAAAGTAAGAGTCCATGTTTCGCACCCATATAATATAACTGGTAGAACAATAGTTTTATATATTTTCAGCTTAACGTTTTTTGAAAGGAGTTGGGACATCAAAAGTCTCTGCAATGCATAATAGCATGCATTTCCAGAATTGAGCCTATGTTTAATTTCTTTGTGCATCTCATTCCTATTTGTGATTATTGTTCCTAGGTATTTGAATTCAGCCAATTCCTCAAAATTTCTCTCATTTGTCATTAGCTGTCCATTTCCATTATATACTGAATTTCTACGTGTGACCATATATTAGTTTTACTGATATTTACTTCCAGTCCTAATTTCTTAGTGTTACTCAATAGTGTGTGCGTGTTGGCCTTTAGTATCTCCTCCCTATCGGCCAGTAGTACTACATCATCAGCATAAACTAACAGCTTATTAATACCATTGAGTTGTAAGCCTTCCTCATTCTCTAAAGATTTAATGGCATGCTCTAGTACAAAATTAATAGTAGAGGAGATAGTGCATCTCCTTGCTTTACCCATTCTGGATTTCAAAAGTGTCTGAAAACTGTTTGCCTACACGCACCCTACTCGTTGAGCCATTTAGACACATTTGTATAAGTCTAACTAACTTTTTAGGAATTCCAAACTCCAGCAGGATACTATATAACTTCTCCCTCTTAATTGAATCATATGCTTTTTGAAGTCTACATATAGTTGATGTACAGTACCATTATATTCCCATTTCTTTTCTAAAATCTGTCTTATACTAAAAATCTGATCTGTTGTAGACCTGTTTCTTCTAAATGCACATTGATGATCTCCTAGAATGTCATCAATATAGGGAGTAAGTCTGCTTACTAATATATTTGTTAGAATTTTGTACGAAGTTGAAAGTAATGAGATGCCCCTATAGTTGTTACAATCAGTTTTATCTCCTTTCTTATAAATTGGTACGATATTGATTCCTTCCATTCGTCTGGAAGAGCTTCTTTTTCCCAAATCATACTAAGCAACCAGCGTATCTTGTCCATCAATTTTTCTCCCCCTGATTTTATCAGTTCTGCTGGGATCTCATCTGAACCTGATGCTTTATACATCTTCAATTTTTCAATTGCCATTTCAACCTCTAATGCACTTGGCTCTGCAACTAGCATTTCTGCTGTCTGTAAGTTATTCTCCTCAATGTCCTGTTCTGTATGTACATTTAATAGCTGATTAAAATAACTTTTCCATCTATTTAATATACTCTTGGAATCTGCAATCATATCCCCATTTTCATTCCGGATTATGTTTGTTCTAGCCTGAAACCCTTTCTTCTCTATACTAATTCCCTGATATAATTCTCTAATGTTCCTATTTTTTGCATTCATTTCAAGATCATTAATCTTCTCTCTCAAATATTCCCTCTTTTTACTCTTTAGTAACTTAGTGGTTTCCCGTCTAATACTACCCAATTGATCTAAATTTACCTCATTTGGCTCATGTAACCATTTAATTTTTGCTAGCTTTCTTTTCTTTACAATGTCGGCACATTTCTCATCAAACCATTTCTTGTTTTGCCTCTTTTTTAAACAACCAATGCTTTCTGATGCTGGCAATTTAATAGTATCTCTTATAGCCTCCCATTCTTTATTTATATCAGTTTCTTCTTCGTTTGCCACATTGTCATCTGAAGATTCCAGTACTTGAATTCTATTAGCAATTTTGATTTGGTATTCTTGCCGCATTTCATCATTTTTCAAGTTTTTTAATTCATATTTTACAGAATCATCTTTAGCGTTTGTTCCTCTCATAAGCGATAGCCGTTGTCTGATTTTCACCCTGACCAGATGATGATCTGAATTGCAGTCTGTCCCTCTAACTGATCTAACATCAATGATGCTACTGTGCCAGCGTTTATCCACTAATACATGATCTATCTGGTTCCGAGTTTCTCCATCTGGGGACGTCCAGGTGTATTTATGAATATCCTTATGCTGAAATGTTGTGCTCTTAACAACGAGATTCTTTGATGTGGCAAATGTGACTAATCTAACCCCGTTGTCGTTACTATCTTCATGAAGACTGAATTTGCCTATTGTTGGTTTGAATATATCTTCCCGCCCCACTTTTGCATTAAAATCTCCTAAGACAATTTTCATATGATATCGTGAAAGGCTATCAAATAAGCATTCTAATTCTTCATAGAGTTACATAAATATTGCCGGTAATAATGTGGCGACATCTCATTGAATGTTCATAAACAACAACACACAATTTATACCTCCTCCATTGCACTAATTACTCGTAATTTCGTTATAACCCCTGAGAATGGTGGACAGGCAATATATGCGTTTGTAGTTCATATGACTCATTAGCATTGACCTTTCTGTTGTTATAGCGTGTAAGGAAAAAAGGTGGGCCAGTCGGTTTCACCTAGACGGAGAAGTAAGAAATCGTTTAATTCCTAGAGGCCACGAATTTCTTCCCGGAGATAAGAAGCGAGTTCAATTAGGGAAGTTACACATAACCTTCTTATAACTTCCCCTGAATTAATAACACTGGTCAACATGATTTTTGTCTCATGAGTACCAATAGTTGTACTTAATGCAGTTATTTTATCGTGTTTTCAAATATGCATTCGGAATTTCTCCATCACCCACAGTTTTTTTATTTCAATTTCAATTAATGGATTTAAATAATTATTTTTTTAATAAACCTAGATTTCTTCCCGGAAAATCTTGGAGCAGTGAGCGATGAGCACGGATAACACTTTCATCAGGAGATTTTAGCTATGGAAAATAAATATCAAGGCAAATGGAATCCTAATATGCTGGCCGATTATTGTTGGGCCATCAAGAGGGATGACCCACAGGTGAAATATAGCAGAAAATCATTTCTTACTTTCTAGGTGAGTCCGAATGTTGGAATATTGTATAGTTATGAATGTAGAAAATATTAAAGTGTTTGAAATTATAAATTCCTGTCTCTCGGAAATCTTGCGTGATGGAGAAAAACCTATATCATATTTGAATTCAGGAGAAAAATACTACCAGAATCACACATTTTTCTTTCTGAGACAAAAAAAAGGCTTTTTTTTTTGTTGCTCAGTGTAATCAGGTCCAACTTTCAGGGCTCCGTAGCAACCGGTAGGAGACACCTCATCAGCAATGGTATAGGGTCAATCGACCTGCCAGGAAGGTTAGGTTGGATGATTAACAGATCGTGGATCGTCTAGACTTCACTGATATTCGAGAGGGCTTATAAAAATGTAATTTTCTCCGAGTAACCGTATTGAGTATGAGCGACAGTCTTGTCCGAAGATATCGCATGGATAGCTACCAATATGGCTCGTTATATGTATCCGGTTGCAAATTCGGGTTGCATAAGCGTATCGTGTTGGGTGGATGTCGTTCGATGGAACAGGAGTTCTAGAATGTATCCACGGGAGGTCCAACACGGCTGCATATCTCCGTATCTTGAAAAAAACATTAGTTCCTTCCGCTCGGAAGCGTTATCCTGAAGGAATACTTACATTCCAACAGGATAATCATCCGGTCCATCATACCCTTCGGGTTTAAAGATGGTTTCGGGGAAGGCATGATATCCATCTCTTGGATCACCCTCTGTTGTCACCTGATAAGAACCTGATAGAATACGTGTGGACGAGAGTGAAGGCAACTTTACGCTCTAAATGGCCGGAACCATACTGTAGCCAGGACGAATTGATAAATAGAGTTGTTTTTTTTATGGGAAGAAGTTGTATTGGATCAAGAACTTTTCTAGGATCTCTTGGAATCCATTCCACGGCGAATGTGTGCTGTAAACAGATGCTGGCGATATACGGACGAGAAATTAGTTTCACAGTCTTTTTATTTATTTATTTTCGGAGCCTATAAGTTTTGTATTCCACCTCCAAATATGACATTTATTTTTATTTAGTAGTAGTAGGACTTTATTAGAATAAAAGTAAGATATTTACAATATTATTTACAAATATGGGTCACACGGGCAGTAAGCCGTACGTTCTTTTGACAGTCCTTTACAATAAAGTAATAATTGGTAATAGTATAAAGAAAAACAAAAAAGAAAACAATAATATTACAATTACATAAAGAAAACACAATAATATTACAATTACATAATACTACAATAGCATTATACATTAATTAAGTTATATATAATTATTAAGAATTAATGGTACTGCATTTTGATAACATGTATTTATTCATGAAAGAGTGTTCTCATTTTCCGCGTTTTGTCCAGATATTTACCCAAGTTTATCCAATTTTCTGGATTTACCATTAACTCGTAGCATGTCATTCTTTCACGATTTGAATTTAGAAATCTTTCCGGTAATAACGGACGTCTCCAATATTCTAAATCATTACATTTTCCTAATATATGTATCTCGTCTTCAAAGCTCCCGCACATTGGACATATTCGCATATCGTGATCGTCGCTAATTGTTAGAAGTTTCCATGCCCCTAGCCTAAACCAGGCAAGCCCTGATCTCTCTTTAAATCCTAGGTTGAGTATATAAAGATTATTTTCCCCAAACAGATCAAGACCAGCCACATAACAACCCTTTTATGTCGAGAAATTAACAATTCCACATAACCAACAGCGTTTTGTCTTTAAAAAAGTATAAACAAATGTTAATACGAACAAAAAAAGAGTATTCGAACCCTAAAACTCATGTATACGAATAAAGCAATATATAATTGAGCTAAACGTTACGCTATCTTAGCGACCACAAAAATATGTTTTTCACTAAAAAATATCGGCAGAACATTAGTGTCGTACCATCTACACAAACAAAAAATGTAAAATGTTCGTTTGTTCAAAATCTGAAGTCTCCTAAAGGCCATTACCGATTGCTTTTACATTGACACAACGTTACATTGGAATAACGCGCATGTGATTCTTATACGTATACCTATTATATAGATGTCACACCTCTGACAGGTAAAAAAACATGTTTTTTATTAAATCAAGGTCATATGTTGGACATAAAAGCAACACACGCTACACTAAATATTTTACGGCAATGATTAACAATCTTTCCTAGTCCACTCAATATTTTTGAGCGGCGGTGTACGCTTCTAGATCTATAAATAATTCAAATATAAATAAACAAATCGATCCAAATTTTGAAATTTTACATATTTGTGATAAGGGTAAGAAGTTAGATCTTTTGGAGGCTGTAGAAATTAATAAGTTTAAAAGTAGTAAAAAACTGTTAAATTCTCAACTTGATTTGAATGAATCCCCTTTGTTAAATTTAAAAATTTAAATAAATATTGTTGTATTGTTGCTTAGATCAGTTGGAACACAATTCATAATTTGTTAACATGTCTGAAGAAGGTGCAGTGTACCGAAACAGCTATGAAAATCAAATAAAACTACGTTTTATTTTTATTTAATTAATAAATATGGATTTTCATCAAGTAAACACCAACTCAATTGATTAAATAGATATAGATATATAGATAGACAGACAGATAGATAGAGGTCAAGCTAATATAAAGCGTGTAAAAATAGCTGTATTGTTTTAATGTTTAAGATGATGTATTTAAGCTTTCATTTGTATTGTATTGATTACCAATAAGACGCAGCGCACTTAAATTACATAAGAATAATGTATTTATACTGAACATAGTACTTGATATGGAATGAAAAAAATTGAGAATGCATGAAATGTCAGCTCACGGGTTGATAACTGATATAGTATTCAATAAATTCGAAATATCATGTGACACGAAATGTAATCCTAGTGGTGAAAATTCTTATGAATAATAGCACCTGGCACTTTGGACAATGTCAGGTGTTTTATAGCGTAAAGCATCATGCACTCCAAGGCGTTATCAATCACAATCGCGTAGACATTTCGTAACAAGACAGGTTTCAAGTTCGCACAGTCATAGCGCAGTCATAATTATCATTCTAAGCATGTTTTCCTTAATTAAATATTAAAATCGAGGCTTCAAAACCAGGCTAGAGTATAGAATTGTAAGTTTCAAAATCTAAAGCAGATCAAAGCTTCCTCCATACAGAACAAGTTTCTAATGTTTAAAAATCGCGATATGATCATTATTTATTTATTAAATTTCCAAAATTTGGAGCCCTATTTTACAAATGCGTGTTAAAATATAAAAGAAAGTTGAAGGTACACATTAATAATAATAGTAATAGCTTTATTTTGGACATGTTGCACGTATGGGGAATGAAAGACTTGCATGGAAGCTTCTTGTAGGAAAACCAGAGGGAAAACGCCCAGTTGGTAGACCAAGAAAGAGGTGGGAGAATAACATTAACTATGATTTGAGGGAAGTAGATTATACAGGGAATGATTGGAAAGCATTAGCTCAGGATAGGGATGTATGGAGAGCTTATGTCCGCGCGGCCATGAACCTACGGGTTCGATAGTGCCAGTGAGTGAGTGAGTGAGTAAGTAAGTAAGTAAGTGAGTGAGTAAGTATAGCTTTATTTTACCTGGCAGAGTTAAGGCCTTTGTCTACCACTCAACCATGTTTAAAAAAATACAAACAAAAAATATAGTCTTAAATCTAAATTACATATATATAAACGATTACAAGTTATGAATACAATACAACTAATATTTATAATGTATTTTGATTTACTCTAAGTTTAACGAATTAAATATATAGGCCTAATATGTACAAGATTGCAATGCGAGGTTGTGAAGTGGTTTTTACAGAAGCGAGGAAATGATTAAAAACCTCGCTATCGTTCGGTTTTTAATTTCCGAGATTCTTTAGAACACTTCACAAACGTGTGTTGTACATTTTTTTTTTTGCGCGATGGTGTTTTCAAAATAATAAATAATAGTAAAGACATCTTTGTTTGAAATATTTGCGTTCATCATAAACAACTGACTGACGTTAGCAGTGTGGCCAACGTATATACCGCTAAATGCCGAAAATAATTTAGTTGAGACTACTACAGGCAGTGACATCAATCAGGCATAAAATGGCGGCAAGTACGAATTTGTTACTTTATATTGTTTCATATGGCCATCATCATAATCATTATCATCATCCTTCACCGGTGTGGAAAGTAACGGGAAGCTACCACACCTACAATTCCCTAGTAAAGCTGCAAGCATAATATGAAAATGATATGATTGCAGTGAAGGACCTGCCCTCGGGCAGAATTACTATGGATGGATATTGTTTCAAAAAAGTTCAGTTAATTTAAAATGCAGTGATTTGTTTCGTTTAATGTATATAGACACTACCTTTTGGATATAGTTTTGTATATGAGGAGCATCGTTTCAAACCGTATTATGTCCAAAATTTAAAAATTTACAGGAAATGCAAAAAAACACAGTACTCTTAAACTATGAATGTTATATAAAAATGACAAGTCTAAAATTTGTCATTAAATATACAGAACTGATGTGTGTAAGGAATTAAATCACTTCAAAATATTGTTGATGATTTTAGGGTGGTTGTAATGGACATAATACGGTTTGTTACAACCACAATGGCTTTTTGTGGAACCATAAAAAGAACCTTAGGTCGGAAAACAAGGAAAGACACGAAACTTAAATTATATAAAACAATGGCTGTTCCTTTGTTGTTGTATGGAAGTGAAAATTCTTCTTTTTCTTCTTCCTTCCAAGTATTAGGCCAAGGCCTGTTACGATCCTATAGACAATTTTCCCTCCTGCATACTTCCAGGAAATTCTCATATGAGACTTGAACGCATAATAATAGTCCCTTCGATTGGTTGCTGGCCAAAGGAAGGCATCTTATAGCCTCTGGTCAGGCTTTTCTGGAGAAGTGAAAATTGGATAATGAAATCAAGGGATAAAAGCAGGATACAGACTGCGGAAATGCTGTTTTTACGTAATGTGAAAGGATGCACAAGAGCGGATAGAATAAGGAATGAAACTATACGAGAAGAATTAAATATATATAAAATTGAAGATAAAATCAGCGAAAATAATAAGAAATGGACAGAATGAACATTATTAATGAGAATGAACATCATTGTTGGGCCCTAAGCTTCCTGACATTTGTCTTACAGGTGAGGAAAAAACCCGAAAAAAACCTCATCCAGGAGCCTGTCCCGACCGGGAATCGAACCCGGGCCCGCTGCGTGACAAGGCACAGACCACAGCGGTGGATATATATAGTGAACAGCAGAGAAAGCGCTACCAATCATTTCATTACACCGTCACCGGGAAGGAATTGGTCATTCTCGTTGAAGGACAGATTGATATTTGTTTCAAGGCCACCATTCAACAATCTCTGCCGTATGTTATTATTAGACATGGGATTTTTAGGCTCTCAAAATCCAACTTTTAGTACCTAAAATAGTCATAAAAATATCCAAACAGGCACTAAAATGAAAGTTTAGGGACCTAAAAATACAATTTCGGGCATCTAAAAATACAATTTTATGCAACTAAAATCTATCTGTAAACGCTACAAATAACTATCAAAATACAATTAGTTTATTTTATCGCAAATATGGCGATTTTAGGATATTTTGAACTCAACTTCTTCACATAGGCTACTGCAAGCAACATATGGGCCCTACATCTTTTTTCTTTTTATTTGAATTTTTGTAGGTGGCATAGAATCCTCCGGTCGCATCCTGAATGTTTGAAAGCGCCTTCTATTTAGCTTGCTTTCTATATATGTGTGTGTATTTTTTTTAAATATACTTTTTATTTACAGCATGTCCCATTACAAATAAAGTAATAGGCCTATTACATGCCTTATTACATAGATGATTTACATTAAAGCATTTGCACAATTTATTTATGTTTTCATTTATGTTCTATGGCTGATTGTAATTTTATGATCTATTTGGTTTACTTATCTAAATATTTACACTGTATTGATTCTGGTGTGTGTTTGTGTATGCATTTTTGTAATGGTCAATTTTAGTCTCCACTGAGAGGATACACCAATATTTGTACAAAAAATCAAAAATATTTTCTCGGGAACGACCTCAACAGATTTTTTTTCCTTTAAAATTCGATACAAGTAAATGAAATTAAGGCTAAAAAATTTAAGAACACTTTGTCAATATGTTGATATATTTTATCCATCGTATTCATCGTAACGGGGGAAAAAATATTTAAAAGTTCTAAGATACAATATATCCAATCAATGTATTCCATTAAATACTTATGTACAATTAACTTTTGTAGAAGTTCTCTTACCAACGCCATAATCTCCGATGACAAGGAATTTGAAGAGTAATTCGCGAGGAACGGCGTTCCCATTAAGGAGCGCTGTTTCTTCGGTGTCTGTAGCAGCAGAGGAACTCATGTCTCTTCATGTATAACAACACAAAAACAGCTGTTTACTGTCAAATTCCACCCAACACACATCCACTTCCATAGCACGTGCAAAGCCCACTGATAGCGAATTGTATGGCGGTAAATTTCATTCCGACATTGACTTTATTTACAACATCTACCACAAGATGGCACCACGAACTTAACAGTACTGCGAAAGAAATACTATGTGAAAAAAAACATAGAACTACTTTCTCAACATACTGCGGGCACTGTATTATCGACTTTGCAATAAATGGTATCTTCATTAGATTTTATTTATTCTCAGATTTATAATGTATTTAACAATTTCCTGTGACCATTTCAAGATTCAATAGCCAATCTCCATTCCTCTCTATTTTTCCATGCCCCTTCCTAAAATATATTTCTTTCACGTTAAGCTGAAAATATATAAAACTATTATTCTACCAGTTATATTATATGGGTGCGAAACATGGACTCTTACTTTAAGGGAGGAAAGGAGATTACGAGTATTTGAGAATAAAGTTCTTAGGAAAATTTTTGGACCAAAGAGAGTTGAACAGACAGGTGAATGGAGAATACTACACAACAATGAACTACATGGTCTTTATAGGAAGCCAGATATAATAAGAACAGTTAAGTCTGTAGACTGCGATGGGCAGGACATGTTGCGCGTATGGGGAATGAAAGATGTGCATGGAAACTTCTTGTAGGAAAGCCAGAAGGAAAACGCCCAGTTGGTAGACCAAGAATGAGGTGGGAGAACAACATTAACTATGATTTGAGGGAAGTAGATTATACAGGGAATGATTGGAAAGCATTAGCTCAGGATAGGGATGTATGGAGAGCTTATGAATCTATCGATAGTGCCAGTGAGTAAGTAAGTAAGTTAGATGGCAGCTTTCTAGGTTTTATTTATTCTCCTGTTTTACAATGTCTTTTAACATTTCCCTGTGACCATTTCAATATTCAATAGCCAATCTCCATTCCTCACTATTTTTCCATTTCTCTTCCTCCAAATATCTTTCTTCAGTTGTTCTGACAACTCTTTATGTCCATGTTAGTTTTCTTCTCTTCCTTCTTCCCATCAGATTTCATCCTTTTCATATATCCCCAAACCAACATAATTGTGTTGTTTTGACAGTTTCTTACACTTTCATCTCATGTAAATTATTTATATTTGTTCTCTATTTTCATTACTCCACTCCATGACGTGACAGACCTAAAATGTCCTTGGCTACCAGCAGGCCGCTGGCCTCACATCCACATGTGTTAATCACAGAGATAGACGATCATACAGCCAGTGTAGGGGTGACATGTGGTCAGCATGGTCACGATGCTGAATGGACACCGATCCCATACAGACCAAAATTCCACGAGAAAATTTCTTCCCCCATGGGAGACCCGAACGAAAACAAGTACCGTAGCTCTGTGCCATGGAGTTTTGTCTTAACCACTTGGCTATGTCAAGGGATCTATCTTCATTAGATGATGTTATCAATTAATGGTTGTTTGGAAAAACTGCACTTAAACTAGCGTGAAATATTCTCAAAGTTCTATAGAACAACAGTGTGCATGCGCCAGAATTTATAGAGCCAGCGATAACCCATAATCGAACCACATATTGATTATTATCCTCGATTACTATCTGACGCTATGAAATTTAAATGAGCAATATTTGCAATAAATCCCTAAATCTGTGTTAAAAAATATATTAATAATATTAAAATTACCAAACGTTTATTAAGAATGGGTGTAAACTTACTTATCACTCCCTAATGCTGATCCAACCAGCGATAACCCAAATCAGCAGTATATACTGCATCGAAGTGGTGGACTGCAAAATCTGTATGTGATATGCAAAAACTAGAAACAGTTCCATTATCAGAGGATTTGACTTTACTTATTAGCATTAAAATATCTCATGCTGCAAAATCTTCACGTCTGTCTAAATTGCAGTTTTTAATAAGCATTCAAATGCCATCTGTGTCTAAAGAATATAACTTTGAGACATTATTTAACTGTGCATAAAATCAAATGTAATAAATATGAAGACAACCCTACAGTGTTAATTGCAGACTTGGGGAAGTAATTGCAACAACAAACAGGCTTGTTTACTTCAGTAGAAACAGTTCAAATCTATGCTTTTCATGCATCATATGCAGTTTCCCTCAAACTTGCTAGACCTAAAAAAGGGCTTTCACTGATGGTATTCTTATGAAGAAATATGCAGTAGAAATGGCAAAAGTTTTTGGTGATATAAAAATTACAAAACAGTTTGAGTTATACCCGAGCCGTCATATCTCCGGCTCTGAAATTTAGGTTATACAAGGGGTAAAGGGGGAATTTGCACTCTACTGCCAATAAGGATATGGTTGTATTGGGAGTAGATGTCTGCCACAACCAATCACTGCTCTTGATGCAGCTATAGCACGCTAGTAAGGTTTGAAATTGCTGAGATGTTGTCAGCTGTATGTCTGCTAACATACATAAAGTGCAACTCCCTCTGAATATCCATATTGGCAACACTGTCATGAAAACGTCAGTGGCTGCAGTATAAAACCTCTTTCCCATTAGACTGAACAAAGAAGAATATCAGAAGTGGATGAACATGTGAAAAATCAATTATCAGATGCAATCTAGAAATGCAGCTTCTTCTTGTTGTGCCTTGATGAAAGCACATAGCAGTCAGACATAAGTAAACTTATGATTTTTATACATACAACACAGGAAGACCTTTCCATTAAGGGCATGTGTTGACTCATAGGAACTACAAAGTGAAGTGACATTTACAGAATATTTAAAATTTCTATTGATGAATTTGGAGATTTTGAAAAATGTTCAGTAACATTAACAGATGGTTCATCAGCAATGATAGGAAGGAAGTTTGACTAGAAAATGGCTTAAATTGTCCAGCATTTTACCAAGTTATTCATCCAATGTGATCTTTGAAGAAAATCAGTAAAACAAAGTGAAATCTTTAAAAAGCCAGTCAAAAATATCAACATGATAAGGGGAAGTAACAGATATTTGCATACATCTTCAGAGCAGGTGGAATCAGAATATGGTAATCCACTTCTTTACAATCAAGTGAGATGGCTAAAGTATATGAATGCCTTCTAAGATTTGTTTTTAACTAAGGAAAGAAATCCCTTATTTTCTTCACAAATTTGTTCCATCAGAAACTACATACAGAAATTAACATGAATAAGACAAAATGCTTAACAATATCAAAAGAACCAGTAAGATGCAAATTAGAAGTGGAAAGAAAAATTATAGCACAAGTATCGGAATTTAATTATTTAGGTGTATTAATAACAAACACTAAAAATTTAATAACAGAAGTAAAGAAACAAGCTGATAAAGCAGCACAAATATCAGGATATATGAAAGATATAATTTGGTGCAATAAACATAATATGTCAATAGAAAGCAAAACCCGCATATACAAAACGATAGTTTGACCAGTTTTTGTATATGGAGCAAAAACTAGGGCTGATACAACACAAAACTAAACAAATAATAAGCACATGTGAAATGAAAATCTTAAGAACTATTCAGGGGAAAATATTATTTGATAAAATATACAGAAATTAGGGACAAATGTCATATTCAAGACATAACCAAATTTATTATAGATACACGAAAATATTGGAAGGGTCATATAGAAAGAATGGAAGAAAACCGACTTGCAAAAAGAGCTAAAGAAGATAGATCAATGGATGGGAGAAGAACAAGAGAAAGACCAGCCAAGAGATGGATAGACAGTGAATGCACATCCAATACGTCTTCCTCCGAGGAGTGATTTTGGAAATAAACAGGATGAAAATCCTACAAATTATGTTTAAGAAGAAGAAGAAGAAACTATATGCCTAGTGGTTTAAGGCATTATTGTCTTGGTGCAGAGCTATGACACTTGCACTGATTTAAGCCCTCATAGGGGAAGAAATTTGCTCATGGAATTCAGCCAGTATGGGACCAGTGCTCATTTATATAACAGTCTTTCATATATTACGCAATGCATTTACATGAAAATTAGATTTTTTCATGTTTTTTATTCACACGATTGAGCCATTTATTCTTTATTCTCTATGACATGGCATACCTAGATGGTTCTCTACCTACAAGCCATCTGCTGATCTCATATCCACATGTGTTAATCTCAGAGGTGGACAATTATCCAGCCAATACAGATGTGATATGAGTTAGCATGCTGGCAGTTGATAAGATTGTAAAATTATTATAGTTTCTTACTTATAAAGTTTTATTCTTGCTTATATCATTTACTTTGAGGAAGTTTCATATGCTAGATTTTTCTAATATTTGAGTTTGTATTTTTTAACATTCTTATCTCATATGTTTATTTTGTTGGACGATTGTTTCAAAGCTATTGCTCCATCTTCAGCTTGTTAAAAACTGGTTTTTTCTTTTCTTCAAGTTGTCGGCCCTGGATCTGTGTTCCAAAGAACTAGATTTTCTATTTAATATAATCTTGATGATTATTTAAGAGGGTCTGCAGTGGAGAATATTAAGTATTAATGCAATTTAGAGTTAGTTATTTTATTGAATATTGATTAAATATGTGCCCCAGCCATATAGCTGTTTTTCTCAACCTGATGATTGACCCCATCAAAAAAAAAAATCCATGAGCCATTACTGCTTTGCAGCAAACAGTATTAATATAATGTCATACAGTTCTTCTAGTACTTATATTTGAAGAGAAAAATTTTCACCCAGACCGAGACTCGAACCTGGGACCTTTGGCTTTCTAGGCCAATGCTCTACCATTTGAGCTACCGGGGCGAGTTCTGATCTAGATGCAAATTTTCATTCACTTATATACATTGTAATTCTTCTAGTACTTGCTGACATCTTTAGGGAAATAACTGTAACTAAATTATCATAAGTAATGCCACGAGTGATTTCCAATTTATCTAGATAATTTGGAAATCAAGAGTGGCATTTGTTAGGACTATTTAACAAATAAAATTAAGCTGTTTACTCACAAATCATTATTTAAACATAGTTATTTTAAAATATTTATATATTTCATGTAAACGGTGATGTTTGAAAACAAATGAGAAACGATTGGTATGCTGCATTTGTTCATCACTGCAACCAGATCATATTATTTATTGCCAAAGGAACGCAATATTGTAATAATGCACTCTAGTGGAGAAAAAATGAAATGAATCAAATTGTATATTAATTCATTTCTGGCCCTATGATATAAATATGACAATTATATTTTTTTGGAATGTTATTACCTGGGAAAAAATACATTTAAGAAAGTGCGAACAGTGGTTTCTTTTTTTGGTGGTATAATCAATTGCTACAAATGTTTTTATATTAACTCCCGCTTACGCTATGTGTTGACATTCATGCACTATATATACAATCTGGTAGCTGTATTTCTTACAGAGTCAGTCACTGCAAAATAATGCTATGAATTATTCAGAATGTTAAAAAGGAGGTGCTTTCTTTATTATGATAAACTTTAGTTGGTAAATTTTAGGCGAAACACGACTGTGATTGGTTGTAAATAAAAAATCATTGAAATGTGATTGGTCATTGACTCCCATTTGGGGCATGAGTTAAATAGTATTGTAAAATTTACAATATAAAAATAAAATACCAGAGATCTCAGTCTTCCTCAACTTTGGATTAGGATGTGGAGTACTTTGAGAGCATATGCTTCATCTTCAGCTTGTAAATATGCTCCGAAGGTACTCCATACCCTACATCCAAAGTTGAGGAAGACCGAAATCTCAGGTATTCTATTTTTATATTATACATTTTATATAGTAACCTCAACGGTGTTTCGTCATGAATTTTAAAAGTATCAATAAATTATCTTGATTAAGAAACTCCCGCTAGGGAGCACCCATGTAGGGGGAATATACATACTTACATTTAGAGTTCTTCTAGTATAGTTATTACATGTTCTAGCTAATTTCAGTGAATTTTATCAATTGATGGGAAAACGCTCATCTAGCAACAATTATATGAAAAATTTAAGAAGTTATAAATTAATCTCATTTTATCATCATCATCATGAACAAATTCGTTTTAGGCCATGTGGCCTGTACAGTAAACCTAGCGAAGATGATCTTGATCTTTCCACCGATGTTTTGGTCTTCCTTTTCTCATTTTAAAAATCAGTAATGGTTGACGAATCTCAATGTTGACGTTCCTGAATTACCAGATGTTAACATCATCATCCTGCCAGGTATTAGTCCTAGAAGAACTGTTACGGCCTGAGAAAGCGGTTTTCGTACCATCTTTTCATAGGTCGACCAAGTGACCGTTTCCCATTTGGACAGTAGTTCATTATTGCTTTGGGGATCCTGGATCTAGCCATTCTTGAGACATGTTCCTTCCAGTTTAGTTGATATCTGGAGATGTAGTCCAGTATTGGTGACACATTAAGTTCTTGAAGGATTTCTACATTTTTCTTTCGATCCCATTTGGTTTAGCCAGCTGTTCGGCGCATAAATTTCATCTCACAAGCTGTTAGTCTGCTTTCATCTCTCGTCCTTATAGTCCACGCTTCACTCCCATAACATAGGACTGGTCGAGCCATTATTTGATAAAGACGAGTATGAGTTAATTTTTGCACTAATGAAGGTTTTAAAACTCTATTAATGATTCCCATTGATTTGTTGAATTTCATAATTTTCTCTGGTAAATCCAAATTTTCAACAAAAGAAAGTTTATATCCTAAGTAAGTAAACTCATTAACTCTCTCTAAAATTTTATTATGTCCACCGCTGTGGTCTCGAGGTAGCGTGCTGCCTTGTCACGCAGCGGGCCCGGGTTCGATCCCCGGTTGGGACAGTTTTTCTGGGTGAGGTTTTTATCGGGGTTTTTCCTCACCTGTAACACAAATGTCAGGAAAACTTTAAGGCCCAAACGGTCCCCGAAATCATATGGCCATCGCAATCATCATCATTCATATTCATCTTAGGTTAGGTTTAGGATTAGGGATTCTCCTGGCGCACCACTATCATCATCATCACCCGTCATATCATCGGGGCAACATAACCCCGCCTTACAGGTGCCCCAAACTCAGAAGTGGGTTACAATTACGCCATACCAGGAGAGAAACCAGGAATGTCGAAAGACAAACCTGGGGCATTTGAAAAAAAAATTATTATTTAAACAAATTTTGCTTGGTATTGGGGATTTTCCACAAACAAGGCAATGAAACTGGAGGTAGATCTTGGAATTGTTGTATCGACAAATTACAGAACTGATGAACATTCACATCTATATATATTTTTTTTTATTTATTTGTAAATTGTCAAATGTTCTCTCTTAAAATACATCAACAATAAATATTTTGCAATATTTTATCATAAATATTAGTACCATCAGCAAATAGCATATCAACTTAAAAATACACCAAATTTAATGAATGATGAAACACATTTATATAACTGCTCAATAGTCCAGTTTTGCTTTATTACAAAATTTGTATTTAATTTTAGGAAGTTATATTTTGAGGTTATTTTAATTATATTATTTTTAGTCTGGACATCTTACCTCAATATTAATGTTGATTTGTTCTTGAACATGTTTCAAAACAATTCTGTTTTATCATCAGCTTTCCCAGACTGTCCAGACTAAAAATAATATAACAAAATTTGTGCTGTTTTTTATGTTGGTGTGTCCATGAAAAAATTTTAATATTTACAATAAAGAATGCAAAACATGGTACTTTTAATGTTATAATGACAATATGTCTTCTTACTGCCTCTCATGTGCAAATTACTTCATTACCGTATTTTATTATATGATAATAACAAATATAAAAACAATAATTATAACAAAGTGTGACTTAAAATACTTAAAATAAAAAATGACAAGATAGAATGTAAAATATAATTAAAAAGTTTGCCAATGATCTAAAATAATTCTAAAAAATGCTTTTCAATGTATATTTTATAATATTTGTGCATAGCAAAGAGATTGTGTGATGTATCTGTGTATTTAAATTGGAAATGATATGTCAAATGATGGTGTTGAAAACAGTGAAGTTCAATATCAACAATACAGTCCCTTATTGTAATCTTAATCTCTGTATTCCAACTAGTAAGTGGTCAATATATCAGCATTTCCCTTGCACTTGTCTTTCAAATGTTTAATTTCCTAAATACTTTAATTATAATAATAGGAAAAGCGCGCACAAAAGTGCATTAGTTTATGTCTCTGCTGTATACCAGCAACGATTGTGTTCTCTTTAAACAGACACTGAAATGATATCTTTCACACGGTTTATCACAGAGCTTACACACGCAGTCACTTGACGGATCATGATAGTTTGAATTTTTGCAGTTTGTGGTGATATCCATGCACTGCCAGTCTTATAATTGCTCTGTGTATCTTGTTGTTTGGTCCAGTCCAGTATCGATTAATCATTGCATCTGTTGCGTATAAATCGTCTGGTATTTCTTTTCTCTTGTTTTGTCTTATTTCTTTCAATGCAGTTTCCTGTTTAGTAGCTGGTAACAGGAATTTTGTGCGTAGATCTTCCACGAGGAAAGTTTCCTGTGCTAATTCATATGCAAGTCTAGATAATACTTTAATTCTAAATTCTAGATTTCTCTCTAGTTGAGTTTATGACCTAAATCATGTTGTCAAGTATTACACATGTATTCCTAAGCCTTTGCACAAGGTCTTGTAGAGCCCATGTACTATCATTAGCGACTATGGGTGCATGGGTTATTACAGCAACTGTGGGTGTATGGACTTTTCCTGCCGATTTCTGGAATGTTCATTATCTCTCTTCATTTAGTAAGCAGCATCTAATGAGTATTGTAGCATCAACTGAAGGTGACAATGAATAGAGGAAGAAACTACAATAAAATCTATCTTAGCCGGAACTTTTATAAGAAGGAAACCTGTAGAGATGGAAAAAAATCTCCAGAACGATATGATTTTATATGTAAAATTGATCTGTATAAGCCGGAAACCTTCATAATGCAAAAACGGAATGGGTTTTAAAGTACCAATAGTTAATTTTTACCTTAGTAAGACGGAAAAGTATTCTTAAGCACGTTCTAATTATAGTATTTATGACCACACGTGAAAATTCTGCATATGACGCTTTCTGCATTATATCTTCTACCTTCTTGTGTTGCCTTTGTATTGCAGGGATGCCCTTGCTTATGTGTGACAGCAGGATATCTCTCCCTTTTCCTTGCCTGCTTACGTTACCTGTGAGGGAGTTGGGAAACTCTTCAGTCTTCCTGTAGTTGAGTTCCTTCTCGCTTTTGTGTAATAAAGTTGTTTTGTATTGCCGTGCAAACTGAGCTGTGTTACATACACTATTTTGTCTGTATTTCAGTTCAATACGTTATGTCTTTAAAACATGCATGTAAAACCTTACACTGTGTGAGAAAATTCACTTGTAGATTGGGAACCCTTTATAAGAAGGAAAACTGCCAAGACGGAAATATATTTAAGGAACCGTCATGTTCCTTCATAAACAGGTTTTACTGTAGTTGAATTAGTCCTCAAACAAATTCAAGATAACAATTCATACTTTGTAAATAACATTCATAATTTTACTTTTTTATAGCTCTGTCAATGTCATAATTCATAAATATTAGGTCTACGGTGAGTATTCACTCATTTTTTGTTATAAGTGTATGAGTCAGTACAGGAGAAATTCTTCTTCTTCTTCCTTTCCAGGATTAGGTCAATGCGACCTGTTCTGGTCTCAAATCCATCGTTTCCTTGGCCATCCCAAAGATCTTTTTCCATGTAGTTTGTAGGTGTTGATCTTTTTGGGTAATCTTGTATTGTCCATTCTGTCTAAATGTTCTTTCCATTGGTATTTGTGCTCTTCTAGTTTATCAAGTATTGAAAATATCTCCAGTTCATTTCTTATTGATTCATTGTGTAATCTATCCATGCGTGTACATCCTTTTACAGATCTTAAAAATTTCATTTCAGTGGCTTGAATGTGTAAGATATCTTTTTTTGTAAGTACCCAAGATTCAGATCCATATAAAAGAACAGGAACAGCCATAATTTTATAAAACCTGAGCTGAGTTTCTCTTTGAGTCTTTCGGAGGGTTCTTCTTATGGTGCCACACATAATTTGATATCGGTTTAATTTATTATGTATATCACAATCATAGCTATATGTTATATCTGAACCAAGATAGTTAAAGTGTGCTATCTGTTTTATTATTTATTAACAGGAACAGCCATAATTTTATAAAACCTGAGCTGAGTTTCTCTTTGAGTCTTTCGGAGGGTTCTTCTTATGGTGCAACACATAATTTGATATCGGTTTAATTTATTATGTATATCACAATCATAGCTATATGTTATATCTGAACCAAGATAGTTAAAGTGTTTTATTATTTCATTATTGATCACTATTTTTGCTCTGACTGGCACTTTGCCCTGAAAAGCCATAATTTTAGTTTTTGAAGTTGAGACTTTGAGATTATAATAGAGTCCTAATTCAGTCAACATGTAAGTGGCTCTTTCTAAATCATCCTATGACTTCTATGTAATTACCAGATCGTCTGCATACATTAAAATATTCATATACATTTCCTTATTAATTTGTATTCCTATTAGACTTGATTTTTTTCAGATGCTCGGGGCAGACAGAGCTCTGTAGCCTTATAGGGCAGTCTGTCTAGGAGAAAGACAACTCCGAAATTAAACTCTGGTCCTCCAGGTTGGGGATTTTGCGGTTGGGCTGGTAACCCACCCAAGTAAAAAAAATATCACTCAGAAGTCTCAAGTGCGAATACAGGAGAATCAACATCATAAATATAACTAAATAATGTAGGAGAGTAGGAAGCCAATGCTGAAGATAGTAATAAAGCCAGTGAGTGTAATGAGCATGAAAGTAATACAGAAAAATCATGCTGAAAATGAAGAATAAGCAAATACATTGGTTGGTTCACTTTTTTGACCTAATGTTCGTATTAAAAAATACATTACACGATTCCGTTAATTGCAGGTTAAAAAATTGTGACACAGTTCCTGTATTCGTGGCTAAAATTTCTTTATTCACAGATTCAGTCGGTATATTAGAAGAATTAGGTATCCTTTATTAATGCATTGGCAACTTTTTTTTTTTACTGCAGGCACGTGCCAAGGCAGCTTTTACAAAGAGTGATTAGAAACAAATGGATAAATAAATATCAAAGTAAAATAAAGCATATTGTTACTAAGCCTAAAGTTTGTTATTAAAAGCAGGCGATGCTGTATTTCATGTACCGCTATGTCTTTTGATAAATGCTGCCCTTGCCACAATAGGTGTTTTACTGTTTCAACTTGTCATTCGTTGCAAAAATTTTGATTGAATAACACGTGTCACTTTGTCATTGTTCTCAGTTTATAATGTCAAATAAAAGAAAAGAAAAATTTGATCTGAAGCTGAAAAAGTAGTATTGCTGCTTAAAGTAAAAATATAAATGCTTAACCATTTTCTCATTGGTGAGTCATTTCCATCCATATCACACTGTTTCAATGTTAATGAATCAAATTAATGTATGATTCATCAAGAAATCCGAAGACAAAATAAGAAATTTTATTAATAGAAATTGTTCAAAATCTCTCATTAAATTGATTTTATTTTGATAATTTTAATTTTATTTTAGAAAGTATCTCCTATATATCCATTCAAATAACCGTTCCATATTCGCGGTTCATCCCGCGAATAAGGAGCTTTTACTGTATTGAAACTCATCTTCCAGGACTAAAAGGAGTAGCAGAAACAAATGTAGACTCTTGAAAATATTTTTTACCAGATAATGTTATACAAGAGACTGTACAAAATACAAATATTTATCTAAGAAAAATTTGTGGAAATTACAAACCATGAAAAGGATTGTAACAATACAGATTTTGAAGAAATTATCCACTTTCATTATCCCTGTATCACCCAGGTATATAGAGTTCAAGAAACAATTTTTCAGGAACTATGGGTGGATAATGGGAGATCTCCCACGGAGCTACAAAGTCATGAATAGATTTTATTACTATTCCATGCTCTGAGATTTGACAGCCTAAAAACACACACCTACAGAAAGCAACTGATAATCTGGCCCCAATAAGAAAGATGTTTGAAGAATTTGTGTCCTGATATAAATCAAGCTATCAGGTTGGAGAATATTCCACGATGGATAAAATGTTAAAAGGTTTTCTGAGATAGATGTAAATTTTGCGTACATGTAGCAAATAAATCAGCTAAATATTGCATAAAAGTTTATGCCTGGACATTTTACACCTCAAATTTGGAAATGTATGGTAGAAAGCAGAGAGACAGACTGTACAAAGATGATAATGATGCAAGTAGAGTTTGTTAATATTTAATTTTAGGAAGTGATATTTTGAGGTTATTTTAATTATATTATTTTTAGTCTGATCATCTTACCTCAATAGTAGTGTTGATTTGTTCTTAAACATGTTTCAAAACAATTCTGTTTTATCGTCAGCTTGTCCAGACTGGTTTTATTTATGTTGCACAACCTGGATGTCGATGTCAGCTCCATCCTGTAGTTGGCCAAAGAACCTCCAAACAAGGTCACGTGACCTTGTATCCCCCCTGACATCGACATCCAGGTTGTGCAACATAAATAAAACCAGTCTGGACAAGCTGACGATAAAACAGAATTGTTTTGAAACATGTTCAAGAACAAATCAACATTAATATTGAGGTAAGATGATCAGACTAAAAATAATATAATTAGAGTTTGTTAGTTGAAAATTAACAGAGAGCAATTGAAGTACACTAATTACATATATGTTTATGTCAGCTGATTGAAATATTTGTTTTCATGCAGTGCTCTTTGTTTTGATTTGTAGTAGTAGAAAAAACACATAACTCCAACTTAAAGTGAATCCATTGTATTTTACTATGGTTGAGCCATACTAATATCCAGTATGGCCACACCTACCCGATTTTTGGTGGGACCACTGCACGTGGTTTACAAAACAAAGCAGCATTGTCAAGGTCTTGTGTGGTGGACGAATCAGTTCCATTATTATTACATTGTAGTGTTATCTGTGAATTTTAAGCGTCATAATGCCACAGAGGAGTCAGAAGATTATCAATTCACAAACCAGAGAAACAATTCTTAACGTTAGAAATTATTTTGAAAAAGAGCATGAGAACAATGGTAATAGTACAAGTGTAGACTTGGCAATATCATAACATCCTCAGTAAATGTGACGTGTATCTGTGACCCGTAACCATGATGACAACCACTATTAGTGAAGTAGTCAGTCAGTAGATCAAAAACTGTCATGTGATTCACTGCCGGTTTTTACAGTGACTCTACTGTAAGTATCTTACTTCCTTCTGAATTTAAATTATCGTATTTCATTGTTAGCTTATAAAATTATTTTTCATAAACTATTTTACACATAATAGCATATCATAAACATGTAATATTATACGTTCATAGTTAAATATGGGAAATAACATTATGAAGTTCATAATTCAATGAATAAATGAGTCACTTCTTATCTTACCTCATAGTTTATGTTCTCTTAAATAGTTTTCAAGAGGACATTCCTCTCATTTTTTCATCAACATGATATTATGACACTACCAAGATACCATATTTTCTGTTGGAATCACTCCTCTTATAAATTGCCATCTGGTGCTGATTTGATGAACTTTAAGATCAGGCCCTGTTCATGTTCCATGAATTTTGAAATTCCCGATGAACAGGACCTGATCTCAAAGTTCATCAAATCAACACCAGATGGCAATGTTATAGATGGAGATTCCAATGAAAATCTGGTAGTCATGATATCGGTTGAAAATGAGAGGGATGTCCTCTTGAAAACTGCAGTTCTTGTGTTTAAGAAAACAACTATGAGGTGAGATAAGAAGTGACTCATTCATTCATTGAATATTACATGTGTTTGTCATAAAGTTAGCAATTTAAATGAGCTACACAAAATGGTATAACATAAATGTACTAATAGAGCATCACACTTTCTGTATTCTATTTGCTATACATGTTATTTTTATTTATTTTTTCTTGAATTATATTTAATAAAAATAATAAATTTTAAATCAAACTTCATATGTGAAATTGTTTATACAATTTTACACTTTTTTTATAAACACCAAATGTATATTTTTTTTAGAGTTGGCAAACATAATTATAACAAGTGACTTAAAACAAATGTCATACTTATCTCCCTCCTCAAAAAAAAAGAATCAATACTAGAATCGATGTTTTTATTATTAATTTCATACATCTCAATGATGGATAAATCATATTTAAAGAGAAAAATTATATGCTCAGACCGGGACTTGAACCCGGGACCCTTGGTTTTCTAGTCCAAGTGCTGTACCGTTTGAGCTACCAGGTAGCTCAAACGGTAGAGCACTTGGACTAGAAAACCAAGGGTCCCGGGTTCAAGTCCCGGTCTGAGCGTATAATTTTTCTCTTTAAATATGATTTATCCATCATTGAGATATATGAAATTAATAATAAAAACATCGAAAATAGCCGTACTGGCATTTATAATGTAATGTATAATTCCCAAATATGTCTTCTTAATATAGGAGCCGCCATTTGCAAAGATAGAAGCAAAGGCTTCAAAGCATTTGGGGCGGGAATTTCAACGTATATAGAGAAAGATTTGCGTTTAGATCGGTACTTGCTCAGGTAGCTCAAACGGTAGAGCACTTGGACTAGAAAACCAAGGGTCCCGGGTTCAAGTCCCGGTCTGAGCGTATAATTTTTCTCTTTAAATACTAGAATGTTTGATTATTGTAAAAATTTCAATGCAGGACTAGAAAAAATTAAATTAATATTTTATACTATTTTTAAAACGAATGGGACGTAATTAAACGAAACTTACATCCGTTAAAATTATAAACTTAAGATGATCCAAAAATTAAAATCTGACAAGAGATGCAGATAATGTTAGCTACACACTTATACACAGTCACTAGCATGGTTAAACAGGAATGAAAAGAGAAATCTTCCACCTCCAAAACACAAAATTCTACTCTGCTACAAATGCACAATCTCTGAGCAAAGCATTAATTTTTGCAAGACAGCAATTCTGCACACATAAATTATCAAAACAAAATTATACCATATTTATTCTTTAACACAAGTTAACTTTGACCTTAATTCAGGTACTGGGACATTGGTTTTTGTATTTAATTATAAATTGAAGGAAATTTCTTATAGCCATTTTTGGATACAACTATGATGATGCAGAACATCTACCATCATATTCTATACATTAAAAGACTCATGAACAAGATCTTAATTATAAGGCATTGAACAAAATTTGTTAAAACAATCAAAATTGATTTTAAAATTAAATGAAAATAGCAATAATTCCACATGGGTGGGTATATTATATTACTGCTAATACTATATATTCCGATTGAGGGTCTTTCCACTTTTCAGCGGTTGCCCTTTTACCAGCCGGCTGCTGGCCCTTCACATCCACATGTGTCAATCACAGAGGTAGATGATCAACAGCCAGTGTAGGGGTGACATGTGGTTAGCATGTCGAGTCCCCCAGCCGTTATAGCTGGTTCCTCAACCTGGAGCCGCTACTTATTGTAGCTACCCAATTGCCTCACGATGCTGGGTGGGCACCGGTCCCATACTGGCCGAAATACCATGAGAAAATTTCTTCCCCCATGGAGACTCGAACCAGCGCAAGTCCCGTAGCTCTGCGCCAAGGCTTGCTACCTTAACCGCTCGGCTACGGCGCGGGACACTATATATTCAATATATTTATATGTTGCAGATATTCTCATTTTTTATTATTTCCCACAATTCTGATCTATCTACTTTAACAAAAATCTTCCCTTAATAAATGATAGGGGAGTTTCAAGGTTATGTTCTCTACTTTCTTTTAAATACCTGGTTTATAATGAATACAGAGTCTATTTTTTTTTTTTTCCTTTTTGAAATCATTGTTCATTTATTAACAACATTTCAGCAATTAAAAATGATTAGAATATTAAAACAAACCTCGTAGTGTCACTTCCTTTAAATATTAATTAATCATTAAGGTAGAATATGTTTATCACTCACCTCATATTGTTCTTCTTATTTGATTATAGACTAGTTTCGGAACATAGTTTCTGTTCCATCCTCAGTAACATCACGACCGTTGTTCTGTCGTCTTGAAGAGTTGTCCTTCTCCCCTTCCATTGGCTGACTGAAAAACCTCGAAACCAGGTCATTCTCACCGGGAATTTCAAAGTTCATTAATTTCTTCTTTTCGCTCTTTTGAATGTAGATCTTTTCCCAAACAGTAAGTTCTTTTGGTTTTTCTATTTGTTTTAATAATTTTGCTTCTTTCTCGATCGATAATAAGTAATTAATTAATCACTTTTGTAATTTTATACCAAGAGGACGAAGATCACTGGGCCGTCCTATGAAACGCTGGAGAGAAAATTTTCTATAGGATCATAACAGGCCTTGGCCTAATACTTTGAAGGAAGAAGAAGAAGAAGTAATTTTATTCAGCCTTTTTGTTATTAATTTTGCAAACATTTTGTAGCATGTATACAGTATACTAATATGATACCTCTATACTTACTGTTGTTATACAATGGCGCCAAGGATTAATTAATCTGCATCATTTTGCATCTTGCTTCCCAAACACTTCTGCTAATGTATCACTACACAGCCCTTTACATTCTTCAAGATGTTTTCGGTATGAAACTATAATTCCCAATTACTGTTTCACCTCTAAAAGATTACACTATTCCATTCTTTTTGGGGTATATCTATTTTTCCAACAAATATTTATTATTAATAGTGAGTGGAGAACATATTTTTAACGACTCATCTCAAATACGAGGGCGGATCGGAAAGTAACGCACAATAATTTTTTTTAAAAAGTTTAATAGTAAAAAAAGGAAAAAAATCACAAATGAACTTACATCTTTTACCTACTTTTCGACATAGTCACCAACTTTCTCAACACATTTTTCCCATCGTGTTACCAGTTTCAATGTGCCCTGTTCGTAGAAGTCCGTTTGGTTGGAGTGTAGCCATCTGCACACTGCTGATTTCACTTCCACATCTGTCTCAAAGCGTTTGCCGGCCAGGAATTTCTTCATGGGACCAAACAGATGAAAGTCCGATGGTGCAAGATCCGGACTGTATGGTGGATGCTGGAGCACCTCCCAACCAAATTCGGCGATTTTCTGACGAACGACAGCAGCAACATGGGGGCGAGCATTGTCATGAAGAAGTTTAACGTTAATGTTGTGACGTTTGTCACGAATGGCACGACGCAACTTCACCAAAGTTTTAATGTAGGCCGCAGCATTCACAGTGGTCCCGTGTTCAGCAAAGTCCACCAATAAAACACCATGCATATCCCAGAACACTGTCACAAGCACTTTCCTGGCAGATTGAGTCACTTTGAATTTTTTCTTTACTGAGGAACCAGCATGTTTCCACTCCATTGATGCCTGCTTTGTTTCGGGTGTGTAGTGGTACGCCCACGACTCATCACCTGTGACGATTCCTTCCAGAAAGTCATGTCCTTGTGCGGTGTACCGCATTAAGTGGTCCAAGCTTGCCATCATTCGCTGGCCCTTTTGGTCGTCTGTCAGGTTCTTAGGCACCCAGCGAGCACTAACTTTACGGAATTTCAAATTTTCATGAACAATATCGTACACCGCACCATAGGAAATGTTGAACTTCTGCGATAAGGCTCGCAGTTGCACATGCCGGTCGTTCAGAATTGCTGCCTCAATGCCTCTGACATTCTGCGGGATTGCTGCTGTTGTCGGCCGGCCGGAGCGTGGCGAATCACTAAGGTTCACGCGTCCCTCTTGGAAGAATGTGCACCACCTGGAGACATTGCTACGGTCCATACAATCATCCCCATACACGCCACGCATGTCCCTGTGAATTTCACTGGGTTTATGCCCTTTGGCCCACAAAAATCGAACAACACTTCTCTGTTCCTCACAGGTGGACGACTGTAGCATGCGCGCCATCTTTGTTGCATAGTTCAAGCTTCTCTCGCAAGAGGTGCACCTGAGAAGAAAATACCATCTGTAGTGAAAACTTCAAACTATATCTCTGTGAAATTTCAACATTCTAGCTGCAATACCAAGGCAGAAAAAAATTACTGTGCGTTACTTTCCGATCCGCCCTCGTAATTTCAAATTTCTTTGATACCAGCAGTTTCAGACAATATCTTGTCCCTCTTCAGTCATGGCTTCCACTGATGAAATTCTATGTTGAAATCAACAACCACAGAATTTCATCAGTGGAAGCCATGACTGGAGAGGGACAAGATATTGTCTAAAACCGCCGGTATCAAAGAAATTTGAAATTATATGAGGTGAGTCGTTAAAAATATGTTTTCCACTCACTATTAATGATATAACCTCATAATGTTTACTTCCCAATATTAATTAAAATATAAATATTTATTAATTTAAGAAGGCAGTACAATACAGTGTTACATTTTTATTAGCTCAATATTAATAATATTGTACCGCACCATAGCCGAGTAGTGTTAAGCATTGTGCCTTAAAGCATAACTATGGAGAGGCATATGTGAGTCCACATAGGGATTTATCTTATAGTTATGTAGATGGGAAATAACACTATGAGGTTTTTTAATATTGTTTATTTTTTATTTCACTCACCTCATACTTCGTAACTCCTAGCATACCCAGGGGTTCGTCACATCCACGTTGTGAACGTGACACAGCATTGAGAATGACACAAAGGATGTGACAAAACCCTGGGTATGTTAGGAGTTATGAAGTATGAGGTGAGTGAAATAAAAAAATAAACAATGCTTCCTTATTATATTTGAAGAGAAAAATTTTCACCTAGACCGGGACTCGAACCCGGGACCCTTGGCTTTCCGGGCCAAGTGCTCTACCAACTGAGCTACCGAGGCGAGTTACGATCTAGACGCAAATTTTTCTCTTATATACGTTGTAAAATTTTTCTCTTCAAATATAATTTATCTTTCATTGAGAAATGTTAAATGAATAATAAAAACATCATTAGAAGCCTTACTAGCTTTATAAATTAATGTTAAATTCCCAATAAATGTCTTCTTAACTAAGAAGCTGCCATTTGCAAAGATAGAAGCAATGGTTTCAAAAGCATTTGGCGATAGGGAATTACAACGTATATAAGAGAGAAATTTGCGTCTAGATCGTAACTCGCCTCGGTAGCTCAGTTGGTAGAGCACTTGGCCCGGAAAGCCAAGGGTCCCGGGTTCGAGTCCCTGTCTAGGCAAAAATTTTTGTCTTCAAATATAATTTATCTTTCATTGAGAAATGTTAAATGAATAATAAAAACATCATTAGAAGCCTTACTAGCTTTATAAAGTAATGTTAAATTCCCAATAAATGTCTTCTTAACTAAGAAGCCGCCATTTGCAAAGATAGAAGCAATGGTTTCAAAAGCATTTGGCGATAGGAAATTACAACGTATATAAGAGAAAAATTTGCGTCTAGATCGTAACTTGCCTCGGTAGCTCAGTTGGTAGAGCACTTGGCCCGGAAAGTCAAGGGACCCGGGTTCGAGTCCCGGTCTAGGCGAAAATTGTTCTCTTCAAATATAATTTATCTTTCATTGAGAAATGTTAAATGAATAATAAAAACATCAATGCTTCCTTATTTTTAATCATGTCTGCACAAATCTATCTATTCCATATGTGCAGATTGTTTTAATAAAATGTTGTAATTTTTTATATGAAAACTGGTAATCTTGACATAAATTTAACATTACCTTATATTTCAAATATATGTTCAAACTTTCTAAGAATAAATATGGTATAAACAAATAAATTCTGATTTTGCATCAAATAAAAAGTGGTACTGGTCATCACAATTGTAGACATTTTCAGAAGAGGCCATAACTTGTAGTCAACAACCTATTACTTTAATTTATGTTGACAATTGAACAAAATATTGCATTAATCATTTTATTTCCTGAAATATTATAAATATAGATCTAAAATTTTGTACATAAAAGTTTGATGAAATTTTGGTTCAAATTGGCAAATAAAAAGTGAAAGAGGTAAATGATTTATGCATTTTAAAATGTTTAGATCATTCAAAACTATTGTTTATTTAAAATTTGGAATAGAGAAGTTTATTGATATCAATTACATTGTACTTTGTATAAAAACTTTCCTACAATTTTGAATTCATAAATTATTACAAATTTGAAGCTGAAATTTGGTACTGACTTGGAAGAAAATACTCATATATTAATATATTGAAATCTGTAAAAGATTAGGGAGAATCTATAGAAAATCCACTTAAACATTTTCAAAAGCAACATTTAATGGTAGGTATATTTTCCTGTCTTGTTTCAATAATAAATGTAACAAATTTTCTATAATTGTGGTTAATTAATAGTTCCTATTAGAACCAATTATATTATAATTTTTAACCATTAAGAATTCTATATGGGAAACTTATTAATGCATGCAGAAATTTAGAAACTAAGAATCTATCAACCCAAGTTTCGTTTTAAGAAGTAACTTTTGAATCTAATGTAGGGTGCCCATAATATTTTCAATGTAAAAGGGGACATGTACAAAAAATTAAAAGAAAAACTTGGGACTTTTTTAAAAAAGTGGGACATTAATAAAATATTAAAAAAAAACAGTTATTTTCTTTTTACCATGACACTGTCGCCAATACAAATATATAAGAATAAACCATTCACAAATCAAAAACCACTAAAGTCATTGTTTATTAAGCTTAAAAGTATTTATTTATTGCTGCAAGGGGTACATAAATCCACTAACTAAATCTCTTTCATCTAAGTTAAAATTGTATTTCACCACCGTCAAAGTGCCAGAATCAGCCGGGAATCTCCAACATTCGCTGCACTGAGGGCATGGATTGACAATTTGAAAAATATACCAGGTACCAATATATGAGAGTAAACAACAAAGATTAAAGACCAAACAGTGCATTGTGGTCATACAACTGGCGCTTTCTAACATTCATATTTATAATTACATAGTAAAGAACAAAGGGGCATGCCGTAGCGTAGTGGTTAAGGCACTGAGCTACAAGCCGGAGGGTCGAGGGTTCAAGTCCCGTTGGGGTCAGGATTTTTAAACTGCCCGAAACCCTCTGGCGGCACTATGGCCCTGAGGTCGACTCAGCCTCTAACGGAAATGAGTACCAGACACTTGTTCTGGGGTGAAGGCGGCCGTCACGCAGGGCTGACAACCCGGCTGACATAAAGTGCCGATTGTCTAGAAAAAGTGGGAGCCTTAACCTCCTACTACCCCAAGGGCCTCCGAGCCTGTTGTGGGATCACTTTACTTTACTTTAGTAAAGAACAAAACCAAAGACGCCATTCATAAATACATTGACAAAGCATCATTCAAAAAGCGGGGCATTTGAGCGTCCCCATGAAAACTTTCGGGACAGAGGGACATTATAAAAAAAAAACAGAACGAATGGACACCCTAGTCTAATGGCAATATTATTTTACAAAGAGTTACCCAGACTTAAAATTTGGTTTAATGTCTAACACTGATTGCGATTTCACACACTTTTGAGAATTGGTTGAATACAAAGATACGCAATCCAATTTTATTATTACTTTAATATCTATAACTCAAATTTGTCCCTTTATAGATATTTAATTTTTTTTGGAGTTTATACATGATCCAGAAGTTGATGGGCCTTTAAATCTACTATAGAGCTATAACTAAAATGATATCCTAACCAATTTTACTTTAGCCACCCAGTTATTTATTATATAGGCCTCATTGTGGAAATATCCACAATTAGTAGTAGATGTCATTACAAACATTGCGGTTGCTTTGGCCACACATTATGACAACAATAAGCAAGTTTTACAGTATTTTTAACCTGAGGCTTATATTTTTGTAATAGCACCATCAACAACATGTGGTTATAAAACAAAATACTGTTCCTATTTTTACATCATTAAACTTCTGACATACACAATATGCATAACTTATATGCACACATTAAAATTCGTAACTCACCATTCTCTGTTTTTTTCCTTATTTATAGACACTTTAACATCTAATGCCCAATCATATCTATAATACCGGGCTGTATTCACAAGGCAGTGTATTTCCATTGCGCTGTTTATCATGTTTTTTTTTTAAATTTCACAGATTTTTATTCTTATTTTAATATTATGAAATTATAACTGAGATGAATCTGTTGCCTTGTCCACTTATGCAATATCACTTTGTCACCCTGGATTTTATTTTCATCAAAGCAGGAGATTATAAATATTTATACTGATATATTGACTTAGGCTTTCACGGCCGGAGTTTCTATGATGATCTAGAAGATTTCAAGACAACCCTCGAGAATGCCGGACGCAGTCTCTGGCGAAACGTTGGGCTCAAGACCATGGCCAACAACCCGGAAATCTTCTAGATCATCATATTTATACTGAGTTCACTGACTATTTCAAATGAGGAATTATGGGAAGAGGAATCAAAGGAAAGTCTGGAAATAGATTAAACATAGAAATGAAAATAGATTGAGAAGAGAAAATGTTGCTTAGAGAATAGGTAGGTAGTATTTATATATTAAATTTGGGAATTTTTAACATTATGAGGTTTAATTTATAATAATTAAATGAATCGTGATTTTTTCTTACCTCATACATCTATGTTTCTTTAAACACAGCACTGCAGTATCGGCGACACTTTGTCGTCATCGTCAGCTGTTTTCACGACTGTCAATTTTTTCTCCTTTTTGCCGGTAATTATCTAGACTGCCATCTGGTGTTCTTTTGAAGGAATTCCTCTTCAAACTGCCATCTGGTGTTATTTTGAATGAATCATTTCCTAAACTGCTATCTGTTGTATTTTTGAAGAACTTTGTAATCAAGCTTGGTTCTTCTGGAATCTCAAAGTTCATAGTTCTAGTATGGTTTTTTTGAATATATATTTTTTCCCAAACTGTTAAATCCAAAGGTTTAGATAGATGTTTTAAAAGTTTTTATATAACATTTCTCTTTAAAATCTTAGGTCACTAGTAGCACAATTCAAATCTAGGCATGAAAGGGCTAACATATGCCTATTTTTTCAGACTTGAGATTCTTTTAAGTACTGTAAATATACAACATGAGACCAATGGGTTTGCTTCCCTTCTGAAGGAAGCCATCCTCAGGATTTTTACAACCTTAAAAATCCATTGACCTCAACTGGGTTGAAGCCACAAACCTCGTAAGAAGAGGCAAATATGCTGACCCTAATTCACCAGGGCCAACAGCTAAGAGAGTTCTTTAATAGAATCCTCAATGGGGAAACTTGAAAAAATGGATACTACATAGGGTATAGAAGAGTGAATGCACTGGTTAAAGGCATATCAAGGTGGGCTATGCTAAAGCTTTTTCTTCAGGAAAAAACCTCTTTAATGGATTTATTGCATCCTTTACATATCAGACATCACCAATAGTACCAATGTGATTCATTCTAAATAGACAGTCTTTGGAATCTGCTTCTACTTGCAGAATTACACATAAGAAAATAACACTCTACCAGAAAATGGCTTTTCCCATTAACTCGCCATTTTACAACAGCAGCATTACTGACTGTGATAAAATATAATAATCCATTTATAGTGTATCAGTGTATGTAAATTACATTTTTTTAAGTCTTGTCTAATGCACTATTCTAATGTAATTGTTTATTTACAAATAATATCTGATTTTTTATAATTATCATTATTTCCCTGAAAATATTAAGAATTATTTTTAGATAAAAATATTATGTATGTAATATGGTTAAATGGCTGGTCTGAACTAAAATTATGCCAAGAAATAAAAAAATTCTATGTACAAAAATTATTTTAATCCAATTTTCATATATTTATTTGAAACTTGAACTTACAAGAGAAATTATCAGACATCACATATGATAAATGAAATCAAGAGATTATCAGCCAGTCAGTTTCTGATGCCCACAAAAACAGTTTCAGCTGAGAAAACAAAATATGAGGTGAGGTGTATATTACTAATTCAAACTCTTGATAAATTATATTATTTTTGGTCTGGACATCTTACCTCAATATTAATGTTGATAATATAATTAAAATAACCTCAAAATATAACTTCCTAAAATTAAATATTATCTTGATAAATTACCTCATTTTGTTACTTCCTATCAATTTTCAAAAAAATAAATAAGATTTTTACAAGGAACATTGAAAAATAAAAAAGCAATGTCTATATACAGGATCTACTTGGTGGAGTTTATGACTCTGACCACTTATATGGAGAATGAGAGGTCCAGGGTACAAATCCCGGTTCAAGCGTTAATTTTTCTTCCTTAAATTAAATTCTATCTAGGATTGGAAGATGTTAATTTAAATAGAAACACTGAAAATTGTACAACATGTTTGTGGACACTGTTGAAGATACATGTGAGGCATTTGGGTAGCTACAATAAGTAGCGGTTCCAGGTTGAGAAAACCAGCTATAATGGCTGGGGGACTCGACGTGCTGACCACATATCACCCCTACAATGGCTAGATGATCATCTACCTCTGTGATTAACATGAGGCTAGCAGTCGGCTGGTAGGCTAAGGGCCTTCTAGGCCTGTCATACCATGGAATTATTATTACTAGAGGGGCACATGTATCTCACACAAGAGTTGGAGTAAATATGATATGTGGGATTCCTAAGAAGATTGCTCAATTTCTTGTTCTCTCAAATCCTGATATATAACGTTGCACTGTTTCCAACAAACATCAGTTACTTTTCTGGCAAATGCTAATGCTGGCATGTATGTTTTAAAGAGACACAGAGGATGGAAAATGCTACTATTGCCAAGAAGTATGACGAGTTAATGTTTTATTGTAGGAAGTAATATTTTGAGGTTCTTTTAATTAAATTATTTTGATGATGTTTTATTATTAATTTAACATTTCTCAATGAAAGATAAATTTAATTTGAAGAGAAAAATTTTTCGCCTAGACCGGGACTCGAACCCGGGACCCTTGGCATTCCGGGCCAAGTGCTCTACCAACTGAGCTACCGAGGCGAGTTACGATCTAGACGCAAATTTTTCTCTTATATACGTTGTAATTCCCTATCGCCAAATGCTTTTGAAACCATTGTTTCTATCTTTGCAAATGGCGGCTTCTTAGTTAAGAAGACATTTATTGGGAATTTAACATTACTTTATAAAGCTAGTAAGGCTTCTAATGATGTTTTATTATTAATTTAACATTTCTCAATGAAAGATAAATTTAATTTGAAGAGAAAAATTTTTCGCCTAGACCGGGACTCGAACCCGGGACCCTTGGCTTTCCGGGCCAAGTGCTCTACCAACTGAGCTACCGAGGCGAGTTATGATCTAGACGCAAATTTTTCTCTTATATACGTTGTAATTCCCTATCGCCAAATGCTTTTGAAACCATTGTTTCTATCTTTGCAAATGGCGGCTTCTTAGTTAAGAAGACATTTATTGGGAATTTAACATTACTTTATAAAGCTAGTAAGGCTTCTAATGATGTTTTATTATTAATTTAACATTTCTCAATGAAAGATAAATTTAATTTGAAGAGAAAAATTTTTCGCCTAGACCAGGACTCGAACCCGGGACCCTTGGCTTTCCGGGCCAAGTGCTCTACCAACTGAGCTACCGAGGCGAGTTACGATCTAGACGCAAATTTTTCTCTTATATACGTTGTAATTCCCTATCGCCAAATGCTTTTGAAACCATTGTTTCTATCTTTGCAAATGGTGGCTTCTTACTTAAGAAGACATTTATTGGGAATTTAACATTACTTTATAAAGCTAGTAAGGCTTCTAATGATGTTTTATTATTAATTTAACATTTCTCAATGAAATATAAATTTAATTTGAAGAGAAAAATTTTTCTTGGCCCGGAAAGCCAAGGGTCCCGGGTTCGAGTCCCGGTCTAGGCGAAAAATTTTTCTCTTCAAATTAAAATTATTTTGAGTCTGTTTATCTTATTGAGGTAAGATAAACATACTCAAAATAATTTAATGATGAAGAGTTAATTGGAACAAAGAATAAAGTAGCCAGAATGATTCAGGGAGCAGAGAATTACATACAAATTCTCCAGGGAAATGAGATTACTGTAGACAAAGTCTACAGAAACATCCCTTCGATTTCATTTGAAAATAATGAAATTGCACAATAAACATTTACTTGTAGGAATGTACTACAATCTTTATGAAAATGTTGGTTGGTTGGTTAGTATCTAATGTCGAGCACTTGATAATGAAATCATTCGCTCTCTTGCACTCCAATATTTAGCAGAAAGGCTGGTCTCTTCTAAAAAAGCTGGACAACGGAGGAGATGGTTCCTTTCCATATCTTCATTTAAATTGCAAAAAGGGCATTTAGGTGAATCTGTTATGCCAATTCTGTGTAGGTGTTTATTCAGGCAGTCATGTCCCATTAGCAGTCTGAATGTTGCAACTGCGGATTTTCTTTGTAATGTAGTAATGTCATAAGCTTGTAGATTTTCCCATTCCTTTCCAGATGTTTTGGTGGTGTATTCTTCTCTAAGTTTATTGATATATTTATTTGAGATAATTCTTTTGATAGAGTGAAAGGAAACTGGAGTAGAAGTTGGGTTTGAAACAATTTTGCTACCCTTCTTGGCCAGAAAATCGGCTATTTCATTGCCTGTCACTCCACAATGGGCCGGAATCCATTGAAGTAGAACTTTTTATGTAGATGGGATAACTGTTTTATCATTTTGTAACATTCGATAATTTTGATGCTTTTGGGTATTGGGAGTATTCGAGGCCTAGGGGTTCATTTCTCCTTCTTTCCTAATACCTACTTTCTCTCTATGGGTGACGTAACCACCACATGTGGTGCCTACTACTAAACGGTTACAACTAGTTTATTGTACTCTTTATGAAAATGTTTGGAAGTATATAATTAAAGAATAATTTTCTTTGTACCTCAATAAAATTAGATATTAATATCAATATTAACATGTCAAACAACAGCCCTAGAAGGCTCTTGGACTACCATCCGGCTGCTGGCCTCACATCCACAAGTGTTAATCTCAGAGATAGACAATCATCCAGCCAACGTAGGCATGACACGTGTCGGATCTCCCAGCCATTATAGTGGTTTTCTCAACTTTGAGCCACTATTTATTGTAGTTACCCAAATCCCTTATGAAGCTGGGTGGTCACCAATCCCATACTGGCCAAAATTCCATGAGAAAATTTCTTCCCCCAAGGGGACTCAAACCAGCACAAATCCCACAGCTCTGTAAATATGTTGCGTTGTATCAACAAGTATGTCACTAAAATTCATCGGAGAACATTTTGTTTAAACACTCATCTCATAGGATTCAAGCTTCCATGATACCGCGGTTTCAAACACAGTCGTGTTCATCTTCAGCTGTCAACTGTTCTATTGTCGCCATCTTCAGTGCTGCCATCTATGGTTGAATTTATGAACTTCGAAATCAAAGTAATTTCATTAGGGATATCAAAATTCATTGATCTATCTTTATTTTTCTGAATGTATATTTTCCCCAAACTGTCAATTCCAAAGGCTTCTCTACTTGTTTTAAAACTTTAGCTTCTCTTCCAATTTTATGATGTTCTAATAAACTATGTGCAGCAATTGCAGATTTTTCAATTTTACAATTTTTAATATTTCTGAAATGTTCTGTTGTCCGAATTTCTAAATTCCTTTTTGTTTTTCCTATATAAACTTTACTGCAATCTTCACAACTTATTTGATAAATTCCAGATTTCTTACTGTCTGGGACATTGACCTTTTTATTGGTACTTAGAAGATTATCCAGACTAAATTTATTTATTAGGAACTGACAGTTTGGGAGAAAATATACATTCAGAAAATAAAGATAGATCAATAAATTTTGATATCCCTAACGAAATTACTCTGATTTCGAAGTTCATAAATTCAACCATAGATGGCAGCACTGAAGATGGCGACAATAGAACAGTTGACGGCCGAAGAATTTCGTCAGTCGGAGTTATGGCTGAGGATGAACACAACTGTGTTTGAAACTGCGGTATCATGGAAGCATGAATCCTATGAGGTGAGTTGTTTAAACAAAATGTTCTCCGATGAATTTTAATGATTATACCGCATAATGTTTACTTCCCAACATTAATTTAATATAAGTATGTCACTAATGTATCTCTTTCTGAGAAAAAAATGCAGACAATAGGAGGTATGTGTAACTATTTGTTTTCTGTAAATTGAAAGGTTTCTATTTATACTAAATGTCACTGGAAATGATAAATCTAAGATACCCAGCTCCTGAATGGATACATATTTTTACAGATGGCTCCAGCCTACCAAATGATGGTGGCACTGGTGCTGGTGCAGTATGTCCACTTTTTTCCTTTTATCGTAAACTAAACACAAATTCAACAAACTTTGATGGTGAAATTCTAGCAATTTTCTTAAGTTTACAAAATCTTTTATATCACATCCAAAAATTTACAAAAGTTGTAATTCTATGTGACTCCAAAGCAGCCATTCTTGCTATAACACGAGACACAACACCCAAAAGCATCAAAATTATCGAATGTCACAAAATGATAAACATTTATCCCATCTACATAAAAAAGTTGTACTTCAATGGATTCCGGCCCATTGTGGAGTGACAGGCAATGAAATAGCCGATTTTCTAGCCAAGAAGGGTAGCAAAATTGTTTCAAACCCAATTTCTGCTCCAGTTTCCTTTCACTCTATCAAAAGAATTATCTCAAATAAATACATCAATAAACTTAGAGAAGAATACACCACCGAAACATCTGGAAAGGAATGGGAAAATCTACAAGCTTATGACATTACTACATTACAAAGAAAATCTGCAGTAGCAACATTCAGACTGCTAACGGGACATGACTGCTTGAATAAACACCTACACAGAATTGGCATAACAGATTCACCTAAATGCCCTTTTTGCAATTTAAATGAAGATATGGAAAGAAACCATCTCCTCCGTTGTCCAGCTTTTGTAGAAGAGACCAGCCTTTCTGCTAAATATTGGAGTGCAAGAGAGCGAATGATTTCATTATCAAGTGCTCGACATTAGATACCAACCAACCATTTATACTAATGTGTGGAACTTGTCAAAACCAAACATCTCTAGAGTGGTACGAATGAGTTTGTTGTAGTTTGGTACAGTTTTAGTTAGAATAATTGAAGTAATTACTTCCAAATTGTACTGAAGACACCATTGATTCTATTTCATACATTTGATCACTTTACTTAATTTTCACAAGGAAAAAAACACAATGAAGTTTAATTTAAATTTGAAGAGAAAAATTTTCGCCTAGACCGGGACTCGAACCCGGGACCCTTGGCTTTCCGGGCCAAGTGCTCTACCAACTGAGCTACCGAGGCGAGTTACGATCTAGACGCAAATTTTTCTCTTATATACGTTGTAATTCCCTATCGCCAAATGCTTTTGAAACCATTGTTTCTATCTTTGCAAAAAAAGAGAAAAATTTTCGCCTAGACCGGGACTCGAACCCGGGACCCTTGGCTTTCCGGGCCAAGTGCTCTACCAACTGAGCTACCGAGGTGAGTTACGATCTAGACGCAAATTTTTCTCTTATATACGTTGTAAAATTTTTCTCTTCAAATTTAATTTATCTTTCATTGAGAAATGTTAAATTAATAATAAAAACATCATTAGAGGCCTTACTGGCTTTTAAAGTAATGTTAAATTTCCAATAAATGTCTTCTTAACTAAGAAGCCGCCATTTGCAAAGATAGAAACAATGGTTTCAAAAGCATTTGGCGATAGGGAATTACAACGTATATAAGAGAAAAATTTACGTCTAGATTGTAACTCGCCTCGGTAGCTCAGTTGGTAGAGCACTTGGCCCGGAAAGCCAAGGGTCCCGGGTTCGAGTCCCGGTCTAGGCGAAAATTTTTCTCTTCAAATTAAATTTATCTTTCATTGAGAAATGTTAAATTAATAATAAAAACATCAAGTTTAATTTAATTCTTTGATCACTTTAATTACTTTACAATTGTACCAAAAAGCAATTAACTTTTTTTCACAAATTTTTTGGCTTGAATGATTTTGGACACAAGCTCCACACGAGTCGTGAATGGGCTTTAAAGATAATAAATTCCTTGGTGACAATAGAAGAGTTGACGGCCAAAGAATTTCATGGAGATTCCTGATGAATGTGACCTCATCTCGAAATTCATCAAATCAACACCAGATGGCAACATTATTGATGGGGATTCCAACGAAAAGTCGGTAGTCATAATGTCGGTTGAAAATGAGAGAGATTTTTCTCTTGAAAACTAGTTCCCGTGTTTAAAGAAACATGAAATATGAGGTAAGATGTAAAAATGACTAATTAATTTACGAATTAAGAACCTCATAATGTTATTTCCCATATTTAACTATGAACAAATAAGATGAAGTGTTAACCTTCCAACCCATAAAATATTTGAGAGGATTATATTCATTTGAATTAGGATTTTTATTTTTTGAGTTGTACTAGTTTAGAGACTTATGTATATTGTGAATGTCAGAGAAAAAAAAAAGATGTACAAAATATCATATTGTATAACCAAAACAATGAATAATTCATTGACATAAAATAGAAATGGTATCTTGATTAATTTTGATACAGTATCACTGTACATCTATTATATACATCATAAAGTGTTGTCAATTTATCTTCATGTCTTGATCCTCTGTTTTACGTATTCCTCTGCAGTTTTAAGAATTCTCTTCTCTGTTATCCGCAGCTGAATGGCTAAGCGGAAGCACGGTGTCAGTCCTGGATGTTTCAGTATCTCACAGTCTTCCTGCAACAAACATTGAATGCAAGGATCAGATCATACCAAAATAAGTAAATCAAATAAACTTCCCACCTCAAAATTTCTGAATAAAAAAAAGTTAAAAAATACAAATTTTATTTAATCTATACAGAAGTAATAATTATATTATACTGAATAAAATCCGTGGCATGACAGCTCCAAAGAACCAAGGATTACTGAAGTGGTTCCAATCACTAGCTAGCAGATAGCACTATGGGAGTCACAAGTTACATGGTTAGTGTAATCCAATCCCTCAACTTAATTTCAGTTTTATTACCCAGATTTTGCAACTTCTAAAATTCGAGTAGATATTCAGTTATCCTCATGAAGATGATGTTATGATAATATTATAAATGGACCAAAAATTATGGTTCTTTTAATTTTAATTTTTTTTTTCAAAATTTTTATAGTTCAACATCATCCTCTTATCACATCCTCCTTTTGGAAGGTCGTTTCTTTTCTATACCTAATTTAATTTTTCTCTATGAAAGAATATAATATCAATTCATTCATAGATATAATGAATATTTAAGATGGTATTACAGTACAGAAGGTAAAACTGATCTAATTCTGACCGGATTTGTTAATGAACAAAGTGTACTAATTTACACGGACCAGAGTATAAATGGTTGGAATAATTTCAAAAATACATTCTAAAAACTCCTGTCATTTCAGAAAAAAATTAATGAGGATAGAGAAAGTAATTTAAAGAAAGAGACAAATGGTAAACACTCAAGGTCTGTTTATTAATTCATAGGTGTGTGAATATGATTTAAAATAAGCAAACAAGTATATAACAGTAATGGTGTCGATTTGCTAAGTATAAAGTTTTATGATCAGATAAGCTGAAAAACTATATTTTTTCCAAAGATTTGGAAAAAAATCACAAAGATTTTTGGTAAATAAGCTATTTAACATTATATCCTAAAAATGTCAGATCTTTAGCAATATAATTTAAAGCTAGGGATAATATAGCAATGAATTTTTGTTTTTGATTGAGATTCTTTTACGTGTAGTAAAGCTATGACAAAAATCTCAAGGTTTTATGCCTCTTCTGAAGGCAGGCATGTACAAAAATTTTAAGTTTTGAATATGCATTGTCCCTGACCAGGTTTAAACATACAGGATCCAGAGAGAAACATGGAAGTCACTAGATCACAGCAATAACCCTCAAATTTAGTTTCAAGTCAAGAAATCTCAATGATTATGAAATTCAACATATAATACATTTATACTTTTTGTATCATCTGTAAATAATTTAGCTTTTGTTTTATATTAGCAACACATACAACTTTAGGTACAATTATTATGAATTAGTTATTTTGACTGGCCTCATATTTTTTTTTTTTTTTTTGATATTCTGCAGACTATAGTTTTGTCACATCCATGTGACATTGTCGATGCGACAAAACTATAGTTTGCAGAATATAAAAAAAATATGAGGTGAGTCAAAATAACTAACTCGTAACAATTAAAAGAAACCTCATATTGTTATTTCCTACAAATATTAAATTTAGTTACAATATTGTACTGCGCCTTAGCCGAGTGGTCAAGGTAAGAAGCCTTGGTGCAAAGCTACGGGACTTGCGCTGGTTCGAGTCTCAATGGGGGACCAGTATGGGACCAGTGCCCACTCAGCATCGTGAGGAATTTGGGTAGCTACAATAAGTAGCGACTCGAGGTTGAGAAAACCAGCTATAATGGCTGGGGGACCCAACATACTGACCACATGTCACCCCTATACTGGCAGGATAATCATCATGTGATTAACACATGTAGATGCGAGGCCAGCAGCCAGCTGGTAAGCCAAGGGCCTTCTAGGCCTATCGTGCTATGGAGTTGGAGTTACAATATTAGAAAATTTCTAATTTCAGACCATAAGAAATTGAATATTAATTCAGAAATGTTGGTTCAGATTTTTATAACATTCTCGTACATTAACAGAGTCTCTGTGGACCAGTATAGTCCACAGGCGAAGTGAATGAAAGCAGTAGGTATTTCATACGTCATGAGTGTTCCTTTATTCTCAGGTAGTTTGTCTTTGTAGCGCTTGGAATTCCCCGTGCCCCCCTTCGTCCCGTGCTTTCATTCTCTTCGTCTGTGGACTATTGTTACCACACATACATCTGGTTCAGAGGTTCACAAGTACAAACTCAATGGGGTCAAAGAATTTTTCCAATGTTTAAGATTTATGGAACATAAAAGAACACCAGTCCCAAAACAGGAGGCTATTAAGTAAAATTTGATGGTCCTATCATGCCCAGAATTGAATTTTGACAGAAATGACGTGAGTAGGTAAAGAAAAATGTATAGCGAATTATAAAGATGTTAAAATTACAACAGGAAGCATAACATTATGAGGTTCTTCTTAATATATAAGGTGAGTATTTAACCCTCTGGCGGCACTATGGCCCTGGGGTCGACTCAGCCTCTAACGGAAATGAGTACCAGATGATTGTTCTGGGGGTAAAGGCGGCCGTCACGCAGGGCTGACAACCCGGCTGACATAAAGTGCCGATTGTCTAGAAAATGTGGGAGCCTTAACCTCCTACTACCCCAAGGGCCTCCGGGCCTGTTGTGGGATCACTTTACTTATATTGATTATAATTATATTATTTTTAGTCTGAACATCTTACCTCAATATTAATGTTGATTTGTTCTTGAATCTTATCTCATAAAAGTTGAGTTCTTTTAGGACATGTTTCAAAACTCTTACTTAATACTTAATACAGGCTTTCCACTTTACAGCAGTTTGCCTTTGATTCCTGCCTTCCAGAGATTCCTATCTTCCCATTGTCCATCTTCCATACCCATCTTCATCATGGCATCATATATTCCCTCATACCATGCTCTTCTACTTCTCCCCCTCTTCCTTCTGCCTGGTACCATCCAATCCAACACCTGTTTAGGCCACTGGTCTTCCGACATCCATTGTACATGTCCATACCACTGTAGAGCTCCCTTTGTTATCCTATTGATAACAGTCTCTTGTGCATCCATTTCTTGTCTGATATATGTATTTTGAATATGTTGTAGCCTGGATATTCTCATACTTATCCGTAATCCATCCATTTCTGTTACCAAGATGCAAAAAATCAAGCTGAAGATGAAATACAAGTGTGTTTTGAAACATGTCCTGAAAGAACTCAACTTTTACGAGGTATGATGCAACAAACTCACCTTATTTGATATAAAGATGGCTTACCATGACAACTTCAAGTAAAACCTCAGAAAATACAAAGTGTATTAAAATTAATAGTGCAAACTTAAACGGTTGAAAGTATACAGTTGGACCCTCTTACCACCCCTGGGGATACCTCAGGATACATTCCTCTGCTCCCCAGCCAACTGCTTTTTTCCCCCTATGTCTACTTCTAACCACATTGGAACTTCATAAACTTAAAAGACAACACCTGGGAGGATGTGTTGGAGTACCAATTCGGGTAAATTGGTGAGCTACATAGTACATCAGTTCGCTCAGTCCTGACGACCCCACAGTTGGTTCATGGGCTCCACGAGCCTGGCAGGGAAGACTGCTTTGCTTGGGAACATCGCAGATCCATCGACCATCCTCCTGTTCTACCTCCAGGGATGCATCCTGCAGCCATTATGAGACCGGCTAGGGCTTTGGTTCCACTAAGTGCCGCAGTGTGAGTCTTTAGTACATCCAGGTGCTCATCTCCTGGCGACCCTACAGTTGGTCCACAAGGCCATAGCCTGAGCCAGGAGTCAGCGCAGGTTCCCAGTCTGGGCTGATCCGGGCCGTGCCCTGGTCTACCTCCCAGGAACATGTCCTGCCGCTGTTGTGGGCCAGCTTGGAGCTTGCAAGCTCCTGCAGGTAAAGCATATAGTACGATAGGGCGCCAATCTCCTGCCAACCCCACTAATGGTTCACGAGTCCATTGGTCTTAGCCAGGAGGACTGACGAGCAGATCCACCGACTATCCCCCTGTGCACCATCCAGGGACATGTTCTGTTGATGAACTGGGTCCAGCCTGAGCATTAGGATGTCAGGTCGCTCAACTCCTGACAACCTCACAGTTTGTCCTCGGGTCAGTGAGTTCGGTCCCAGATTTGGCACAAGTTCCCCAACCAGCAAAAGGACTGTGCCGTGCCTCCTCCATCGCTGACTGACCTGATCTGTAATTCCCTAGCAAAGTCGCCGTGGTATTTTCCAGACCATCCCATTTGCAAGACTAGAACTCATCTTGCCGCTGTTGTTAAACCAGCACACTGAGCAATGTAGGCATCCAGGAAGCTCATTGCCCTGATGCCCCCACAGTTGGTAATTGCATTAAGCTGGCCTTACCAGGGTTGACGCAGTGCATCGTAATACTATGCCGAGGCACTTGAGGTACCCCATAACCAAGCCGTGTAGTTCCCCTGTTTCTAACTGGATATTGTCCTTGACCTCCCACGGATTCCACCCGGGGCCAGGATAGTGAGCACATAGTACGACATGGCACTTATCTCCTATCGACCCCACATATGGTCCACATGTCCCTTGGGCTTGGCAGGAAGGACTGACAAGCAGTTCTGCTGACCTTTCCCCCTCTACGCCACCGAGGGGACGTGTTCTGTTGCTGAAGTAGGTCCAGCAGGAGCTAGTTGTACATCAGATTGCTCATTCCTGATGACCTTACAAATGGTCCACGGGTTTGAAAGAACCTAGCCAGTAATAGAAGCAAAAAATGACCAGTTAACATGGGTCTGCAAACATACTGTGTGCGAGACTTATTATTGTGAATATGTGGTTATGAGCCACCAGTGACATCCTGCGTTATACACATCATATGCTTCACTCGTTGTGCACTTAGAAGTATTCCACAATGTGGTCTTGTTTACAAAACTGAACATTGCCAAAAGGTAGAGTTGTAATCAAACTATACATGACAGACAATACAGTACACAGTCAAAATAGTCAGATCACTTGTCTCAACAGAGTCAGGTGTGCTGAACTCTATATGTTCAAAATGGAATCATACAGCAATGAAGAGATATGCAGACATGCATTTCATCTATGGTAGGGTTAATGAAAGGCAAGGGATGCTGCACTTTGCACAATCAACAAAATCCTGATTGAAGACACCCAGAAAGTTGCACACTTACAAGAATTTATAGAGATGCTCTTTAATGAAAACATGAATTTCCATCAATTTTTCGTGAAAATGAGATAGTCCAAGATCCGGCTGCAAGATTACTATGTTCATCAAATGTATGAACAAAATTATTTCGTCCCACCTTTCATTCCAGCCTTCAATTAAAAGACTAATGATTATGCTACCTTTGCACGGTCAGTATACCGCGGCCATTTAATTAAATCATAGGGCAGATAATACTTCACACTACATCATGAAGCGATGTTTTTGATAAACAGGCAAATAAGTCTTGCCTAATTCCTAAAAATAATTTACCAAATAAAGTATAAATTAATTCCAGCATCAATTTTTGTGAAAATGAGATAGTCCAAGATCCGGCTGCAAGATTACTATGTTCATCAAATGTATGAACAAAATTTTTTTTTTCATAAAATTGTGAATGACTTTTTTGCCGAGTTGCCTATTAAAATTTGGCTGCCAGTATGTTTAATTAAAATATTATTTATTTATTTATTCAAAATAATTTGATTCACTTGTTATTAAAATAATCCAGTTTGCAGAAATCGATGTATAGAGCTTGAAAAGTTTTGGTTGCCATTGCAAACTTGGCCATAAACCTCCTCGCGGCTACAGCAGGCTGTGACACCAATCAGTAATAAAGTGGCAGTATGTACGTATTTATTGTTTTATATTGTTTCAAATAAAGTTCAGTTCATTTAAAATACTGTGATTTGTTTCATATAATGTATATTAACATTACCTTTTGGATATATTTTTGTATATACATTGTACGTAGTATACATAAAGGGCAATGGTTTTACTTCCTGCTGCGAGGAGGTTTATGGCCAAGTTTGCAATGGCAACCAAAACTTTTCAAGCTCTATACATTGATTTCTGCAAACTGGATTATAATTAATTTTAATAACAAGTGAATCAAATTATTTTGAATAAATTAATTGATTATATTTAATTAAACATACTGGCGGCCAAATTTTAATAGGCAACTCGGCAAAAATTTATTCAGTCATTCACAATTTTATGAAAAAAATAGATTTTATTCATACTTTCGATGAATATAGCAATCTTGCAACCGGATCTTAGACTAGGAACATCTTACCTCAAATTAATGTTGAGTTTTGTTTGAACATGTTTCGATATAATCCTCTATATCATCGTCAGCTTGCCCAGACTGTTGAGTTTTATGTTTGGACCCTGGATGTCGATATCAGCTCCTCCAGCTGGACAAAGAACCTCCAAACTAGGTCCACAACATAAAACTCAACAGTTTGGTCAAGCTGATGATATAGAGGATTTTATCGAAACATGTTCAAACAGAACTCAACATTATTTTGAGATAAGATGTCCCCATTATCACAAAAACTAGATTAAAAGAACCTCAGAATGTTACTTCCTAAAATAAACCATGAATTTACATATCTATATCATATCTGAAAGTTCAACAAAACATGATATGAAGATTCCATGTGTAGTCCATATTTCCTACACACTGAGTCAATATATTGACCTCTTAAACACAGACATGTCCTCTGCTAGAATTTAGCATACTTACTTGTAATGTTGTTGTATAGGCACGTTGCAGGAGAAATATCCTGTTGAGCAGGAACTTCCACATCTTTGTTTCTACATCTGTTTCTAGAGCACAGTCTGGATACACAAGATCACAACTACGATCACTTGATAACCAGTGCTTCAGATGATCTGTCAAAATAAACAGATACAAGGTGAGTTAAGAATTAAATTAATGTTTTTATTACCTCACCTCATATCCTTTTCCTTCTAGACTGCAGTTTCGGAGCTTATCTCCATCATCAGTAGCCTCTGGTCGACCAGAGACTACTGATGATGGAGATAAGCTCCGAAACTGCAGTATAGAAGAAAAAAGGTTATGAGGTGAGGTAATAAAACATTAATTTACTTCTTAAATTAAACCTTCTAAATGCTTTTGAAATAGGAGGATTAAGAGTAAACATGGAAAAAACTGAATATCTTGTAGTAGGAGGAAGTGGACGAGATATATCCCTATCCCAAGGAATTATTAGAGCTGTTAAAAAATTTAAATATTTGGGATCACTTATTGACGAATCAGGGAGTTGTAAAGCTGAAGTAGATAGCAGGTTAGTACAAGCACGAAGAGCCATAAAAATGTTGAATGGAGTACTGTGGAGTAGGACCATGTCAAACCACACGAAGAAGAGGATTTTGAAGTCTGTTGTGGAAAGCATAATGACTTATGGTGCTGAGGGATGGACTTTGGTAGAGGGACAAAAAACTAAGATCTTGGCAGTGGAGATGGATGGAATAAGACGCAGTGCCAGGGTGTCCAGGTTGGAAAGAAGAAGAAATGAAGAAGTGAGGCAGATGATGGATATGGAGGAGACAATGGTGGAAAGGATCGAAAGACGAGCTCTTCAGTGGTATGGCCATGTCAGGAGAATGGAGGATGATGGGTGGCCCAAAACTCTTTTGGAATGATCACCTTTTGGTAGAAGGAAACGGGGCAGGCCAAGAACAACTTGGAGAGGAGAGATCCATAGATTGATGAACAACCGAGGTCTGGAGGAGGATGAATGGCGTGATCGGCAAGAATGGCGAATGGGAATACAGGGTAACCGCTGAAAAGTGGAGAGGCCCTCAAAAGTAAAAGTAAAGTAAGTAAATTAAACCTCATAGTGAATGTTAAATAAACAAGGTGAGTTACTTACAGGCCATGGAGCATAGATGACATTTTTTCCAATCATTATTAATAGTAGTTTTTATATTAAAATTTGTAAGAATTATCTAACTAATACAGATTTAATATTTAATTTTAGGAAGTTATATTTTGAGGTTATTTAATTATATTATTTTTAGTCTGGACATCTTACCTCAATATTAATGTTGATTTGTTCAAGAACAAAATAATATAATTAATACAGATTTACTTTGAATAAATATATGTTAAAATTAAAATTTTACAGGGACTTGAATATAAGTGGTTGAACTAATTTAAAAAATATATACTATGTTGCAATCTTACCTTTTATTACATAAAAATCTGGACTTTAAAAATGAGTAACAACCCTGCCACACTACTCAAGCAGAAACTGATAAAGCACTTTTCAGTGATCTTTTGGAATGCAAGTTGTATATTAAAAAGAATATGAAAGTCTATGAAGCAACAGTGAATTGGAAGCAATCAAGAGTAAGATGCAAATCATCCAGTCTCCAGTACACTTTCCTAGATATAAAATGTATTTATAATTTTTATGATAGTGCCTCTTCTTTTAGAAAGAGGGATTCTGTGTCCTGAATCTGAAAGTTTTTGGACTACAGAACCTCAAGAGATGTATGGGTTCAGACTACACTTCTTTTAGAAATTATTATTTTTGACTATCTGAAAGCAAAATTTTTAGTTTTCAATTTTACTACTTTTTTGTGCAATATGAAATACATGAAACTATGCAATTACGATAATGAAATACTACTAAATCAAGTAATAGAAGATTATATGTTGAAAAGTTTATACTTTGGCTGGTTCATAAACAATGAAAGCATTATGGAGAATGAAGTAAAAACATCAATTTTGATGGGAAGCAGTTATTCCTTATTTTTCATTTGTTTAAATAAGAAATGTATCTAAAAGACCAAAAATTTGATTATATCCAATCCATCCATAGTAATTCTGCCCAAAGGCAGGTCCTTCACTGTAATCATAGCATTTGCATGCTATGCTTGCAGCTTTACTAGGGAATTGTAGGTGTGGTAGCTTCCCGTTGCTTTCCACACCGGTGAAGGATGATGATGATAATGGCCATATGATTTCGGGGACCGTTTGGGCCTTAAAGTTTTCCTGACATTTGTCTTACAGGTGAGGAAAAACCCCGATAAAAACCTCACCCAGAAAAACTGTCCCAACCGGGGATCGAACCCGGGCCCTTTGCGTGACAAGACAGCATGCTACCTCGAGACCATAGCGGTTGATTATATAAGACCCTTATATACGCTGCAGAAACAGCAGATGAAAATGATCTTCATGTTCTTTAAAAGGAAAACAGTCAGGATAATAAAGGTCCAGTATGTGTAAATGGTAACTGGAAAATAAGATCGAAAAGGAAGACTGATGATTTACTAGAAGGAGAGAACACTGAGTTTGTCCAGTTGATAAGACCAAGACGGCTGGATCACACAGTACAAATGCAATATAAAATGCTTTCAAATTTGATATTAGATGAAAGAATGGATAGGAAGACGGAGACGATGATCAGGAAAAGAGAATGGATGATGCTGAAAATGACATTGCAAGTTTGGGAATGTAGAACCAAAATAAAAAAGCTATGGATAGAGCACATGGCACGCCGTAGCGTAGTGGTTAAGGCACTGAGCTACAAGCCGGAGGGTCGAGGGTTCAAGTCCCGTTGGGGTCAGGATTTTTAAACTGACCTAAACCCTCTGGCGGCACTATGGCCCTGGGGTCGACTCAGCCTCTAACGGAAATGAGTACCAGACGCTTGTTCTGGGGTAAAGGCGGCCGTCATGCAGGGCTGACAACCCGGCTGACATCAAGTACCGATTGTCTAGAAAAAGTGGGAGCCTTAACCTCCTACTACCCCAAGGGCCTCCTGAGGCCTGTTGTGGGATCACTTTACTTATGGATAGAGCACAATGGAAGGATGTTATGTGGGAACTCAAAGTTCTTATTGAACCATCTGAGACAAATTGTTTGTACAATAACTAATACATTAAAATCAATATCAGAATTTTATAAAATTAAGTTGTATTTTCTTATAAACAAACCTGGTCCCATATTGAAGATTCTGAGGAATGCAAGCAGATTACCATCGACTGGTTCAGGCCCATTCCTCAGCATGAAGTCACCACTGGCCGGGATACCAAGTCGATCTAATAGCTGTGTTCGTTCAGGCTGCAGCGGATCATCTCGACTGACTCCTAGCTTCAGTTTTAGACCATCATGTTCATTATCTGGATACACAAATCCATTGTGCACAAACAATTCTGAATTGGTGCGAGCTCCATAGAAAATGAAGATCTGTTCCCCAGGCTGAAAGTCACGGCATGCCTTGCACTCTGTACGATCCAGCTCTGTATTAAAGTCTGTTGATAACTGTAACAGAACACTCTTCAAAATTAATTTTCCAATTTAACCATTCTTCTTAGAACTTACAAGTCAATGGGTGAAAACATTGATTTATATGGGTATAAGGAAGTAGATTATACAGGGAATGATTGGAAAGCATTAGCTCAGGATAGGGATGTATGGAGAGCTTATGTCCGCGCGGCCATGAACCTACGGGTTCGATAGTGCCAGTGAGTGAGTGTGATAAGGAAGTGCTCGCATAATGTCTCATCATCAGCATTTTCTCCAGCAGGAGCATAGGCTACTCACAAATCATCTCAATTGAATACTTCTTTATGTCAACGACTTCATTCCTTTCATGTTCTTTCTTAAATGAATATTCTTATGAGAACAGTATCCTGGTCTCATTCTAAATACATCTTACTGAAAATATGAATAGTTTGTAATGAATATTTTTATTAAAATTCATCGGAGAACATTTTTTTTAAACAACTCACCTCATAGGATTCATGCTTCCATGATACCGTGGTTTCTAACACAATCGTGTTCATCTTTAGCCATAACTCCAACTGACGAAATTCTTCGGTCGTCAACTGTTTTATTGTTGCCATCTTCAGTGCTGCCATCTATGGTTGAATTTATGAACTTCAAAATCAAAGTAATTTCGTTAGGGATATCAAAATTCATTGATCTATCTTTATTTTTCTGAATGTATATTTTCTCCCAAACTGTCAATTCCAAAGGCTTCTCTACTCATTTTAAAAGTTTAGCTTCTCTTCCAATTTTATGATGTTCTAATAAACTATGTGCAGCAATTGCAGATTTTTCAATTTCACAATTTTTAATATTTCTGAAATGTTCTTTTGTCCGAATTAAAAAAAAAATTAGAAATTTGGACAAAAGAACATTTCAGAAATATTAAAAATTGTGAAATTGAAAAATCTGCAATTGCTGCACATAGTTTTTTAGAACATCATATAATTGGAAGAGAAGCTAAACTTTTAAAACAAGTAGAGAAACCTTTGGAATTGACAGTTTGGGAGAAAATATACATTCAGAAAAATAAAGATAGATCAATGAATTTTGATATCCCTAACGAAATTACTTCGATTTCGAAGTTCATAAATTCAACCATAGATGGCAGCACTGAAGATGGCAACAATAAAACAGTTGACGGCCGAAGAATTTCGTCAGTTGGAGTTATGGCTGAAGATGAACACGACTGTGTTTGAAACTGCGGTATCATGGAAGCATGAATCCTATGAAGTGAGTTGTTTAAACAAAATGTTCTCCGATGAATTTTAATGATTATACCTCATAATGTATTTTTCAACATTAATTTAATATAATATTTTTATGTTTTAGCCCATTCCTAGCAAACACTCCACAAATACACCTTAACTAGGCATTAAGTTTTCTTTTCAAATAATAATTTGTTCATCATTGCAAATGTTACATTTAAATTATATTACTGAAATATTAAGCTTATTACTATAATAGTTGTGTAAAAATTCTCATAAAAATGTTTTTTTTATTTAGAAACCGTCAGATGACATTGTGAGCGAAGGCTCTATCCTTCGGACAATAAGAGAATTGTATATGAGACAGAAAAATTAATTATATTTGAAGAGAAAAATGTTCACCCAGACCGAGACTTGAACCCGGGACCTTTGGCTTTCTAGGCCAATGCTCTACCAACTGAGCTATCGGCGCAAGTTCCAATCTAGATGCAAATTTTTCTCTTATATATGTTGTAATTCCCAGCACCAAATGCTATGAAGCCTTTTGCAACTGGCGGCTTCTTAGTTAAGAAGACATTTATTGGGAATTTGAACACTACTTTATAAAGTCAGTAGGGCTTCTATTGATGTTTTTTTATCATTATTAATTTAACACTTCTCACTGAAAGATAAATTATATTTGAAGAGAAAAATTTTCGCCCAGACCGAGACTCGAACCCGGAACCTTTGACTTTCTAGGCCAATGCTGTACCAACTGAGCTACTGGAGCAAGTTCCAATCTAGATGCAATTTTTTCTCTTATATACGTTGTAATTCTCACACTCGTCCTGGTAGCTCAGTTGGTAGAGCATTTGGTACGGAAAACCAAAGGTCCCAGGTTTCGAGTCTCAGTCTGGGTGAAAATTTTCCTCTCCAAATTTAATTTATCCTTCAGTGAGAAGTGTTAAATTAATACTGAAAACATCAATAGAAGCCCTACTGGCTTTTAAAAGTAGTGTTTAAATTCCCAATAAATGTCTTCTTAATTAAGAAGTCGCCATTTGCATAGATAGAAATCAAGGCTTCAAGCATTTGGTGCACGAGAATTACAACATATACAAGAAAAAAAATTGCATCTAGATTGGAACTTGCCCTGGTAGCTCAGTTGGTGGAGCATTTGGACAGAAAACCAAAGGTCCCAGGTTCGAGTCTCGATCTGGGCGAAAATTTTTCTCTTAAAATTTAATCTATATTAATCTATTTGTTCTTTGTCTCCTTCCTGTCAATTTCTTTTCCAGTCCAAAACTCAGGAGCCTTTCTATCTGTATTCTTTTAACAAATCTATAGTAAATTTGTCCACCGCTGTGGTCTCGAGGTAGCGTGCTACCTTGTCACGCAGCAGGCCTGGGTTCGATCCCTGGTCGGGGCAGTTTTTCTGGGTGAGGTTTTATCGGGGTTTTTCCTCATCTGTAAGACAAATGTCAGGAAAACTTTAAGGCCCAAACAGTCCCCGAAATCATATGGCCATCATCATCCTTATCATTATCATCATCATCATCATCCTTCACCGGTGTGGAAAGCAAGGGGAAGCTACCACACTTATAATTCCCTAGTAAAGCTGCAAGCATAGCATGAAAATGCTATGATTGCTGTGAAGGACCTGCCTTCAGGCAGAATTACTATGGATGGATAGTACATTTTTCTTTCATTTTCCAAATTGTCTTGAAATAATTTATGTAAATCCCATTTATTCATCATCATCATGAACATTTTAGTAGGATGTCACCTCTAGTTTACTGAAGGAGATCTTATTGAATCCATCTATGCCTTGGCCTTCCCAAATCTCTCTTTCTGTATGGTTAGTATTGTAGAGATCTATTCATTAATGTTAAAATATATAGCATTTGCTCCTCTCACCTTGCCATTGATGTGATTGGACATGTCCCACATGGGGATGAGTGCATTCAGCATGCTGTTCCCATCACTTGAAGGCACAAAATTCTGTCTTGTCATCACTGTAGAAACAGCCCAGCTGCAACAAAAGAACATTATATTGTTTAAATTTCTATAATATTATAAAATGTCATTAAAACATATAAAGGAATTTGAACTTCCACCGTGCTGACTCAAGTGGTAAGAAGCCTGCTTCCTGACTAGCAGGCTCGGGTGCGATACCTGGCAGAGTTGAAAAAATTTAATTGTTAAAATTAATTTAATTAAGTTGATTTAACCCATTCGCCTCAAAAGATGAGGTATGCTCGTCTGCAATTAAATGGCCTTCAACTCAGAAAACGGGGTACACTCGCTTAACTCTGTTTTATATATTTTGCAATATTTTGTACATCCCTTGCCAGGGTAATCTTTTGTTAACATTTATGAATAGTAGAGGAATGCGGACATGGGTTCAACTGGGGTAAAATTTTCCAGAGGTCAAATAGTCCCCCATTCGGTTCTCCGGGCGGGGACTACTTCAGGGAACCCTTGCCAAAGGCTCAAAAAGACTTTCATGGAAGCTTCTTGTAGGAAAGCCAGAGGGAAAACGCCCAGTTGGTAGACCAAGAATGAGGTGGGAGAATAACATTAACTATGATTTGAGGGAAGTAGATAAGGCATTAGCTCAGGATAGGGATGTATGGAGAGCTTATGTCCGCGCGGCCATGAACCTACGGGTTCGATAGTGCCAGTAAGTAAGTAAGTAAGAGGAATGTGTTTTGTCTTCACCCTTATTGTGATCTTAAGTACCGTTATCTTTTGTTTGTTTTGAATGTCTGAAAATATACATAATTTATGGTAACTTAAATCCAGTTTTTGGGAAAATGTATTAAGCATTTACACCTGAAGTGAATGGGTTAATAAGAAATTTTCAATCTCCATCCATCCATTCATAGTAATTCTGCCCGAAGGCAGGTCCTTCACTGCAATCATAGCATTTTCATGCTATGATTGCAGCTTTACTAGGGAATTGTGTAGGTGTGGTAGCTTCCCGTTGCTTTCCACACCTGTAAAGGATGATGATAATAATGGTAATGATAAGGATGATGATGATGGCCATATGATTTCGGGGACCGTTTGGGCCTTAAAGTTTTCCTGACATTTGCCTTACAGGTGAGGAAAAACCCCGATAAAAACCTCACCCAGAAAAACTGCCCCAACCGGTGATCGAACCCGGGCCCGCTGCGTGACAAGGCAGAGACCACAGCGGTGGACTTTTCAATCTCAGGGCCAGGAAAGGTGGCAGTGTATAATATTTAATCATTAGATAGTGCAACAGATTTGTGCATTAAATTGCAAACCTCCCACATATCGATTTGTCCATCAGATGGGGATGTTAAGCCTGGCAGCCCCCTTCAACAGGAGGGCTATGTGCCAGCACCTGGTTTCATCTTCTTCCTTCTCTTTATCATCCCTCAAACAACACACTTTATACTATACATACACATAAACATACACTCATCCCACACTCCTCTTTATACACAATATAAAGAATACATCATCTACATAAAATGATCTGCCGAAGTGGTGCATAAATTGGAAATAGATCACATTAATGCCATCTATTCTCCTAGCATGTAACCCGAAGCACAAACAGCGAAGTGGGTGGCAATAGAACACACACACACACAATAAATTAATGTGGTAAAAGAAAATAATTACATAACACTCAAAATATATTTTTTTGTTTCTCTGTACAATAAATGCAACTTGTAACTTTTGTTTCCCTGTGGACACTCCTCAAGATTATTTTATAATTTAATTAACAAAATTGATTATACATTGATAGTTTCTGTAAATATAAATCAAACCAAAACTCCATTTAAACCTTTTGTGAAAAATCTTGGTGGCAAGTTCATTTAAGAGAAACTTGTAAAAAATAGATTTGATCTTTCATTCCTTGTTCACTGAAAAATTTCCTTCCTTCTTCACTGAAAAAAGTGTTTGTCTCAACTTTGATTATGCCGCATTTCGATTACTGTGACTTAATCTAACTGACATGAGTCTCACATTCGGACAAATACTGCAATGAGTTCATAATGCTTATGCATGTTATATATGCAACCTCCATAAATCAGATCACGTAACTCCAGTATTTGAAATGTTATCTTGGCTCCGATTGGAGACAGGTAAAAGATATATTGCCTCTGCTTCTTATACAACACTTTGTCCACCCCCAACACCGCTTTATATTTCTACTCGCTTCCATACACTATCTTCCCACCATAACATAAACACATGTTCAAAAAAAATCCTAGCTGTACCTCTACATCAAACACCTCACTATTCCGACTCTGGAATTCCCTCCCCTCGTATATCAAGGACTGTCCAACTCAAAAACAGTTTAAAAAAAGCTCACTAAAAATTTCCTTAGACAATATAATATATAACCATATTCCAGGTATACTTTTATTATTCTTTTATATTTTTTTATACTTTCTTTATCATTCCAATTATAGGTTATAATTATTATTTTTAATATGTTCCAGGTATACTTTTATTATTCTTTTATATTTTTTTATACTTTCTTTATCATTCCAATTATAGGTTATAATTATTATTTTTAATATTAATATTTAATATAAATCAGCTGTAGCAGAACATGCCATTATGAATGGACACCAGATTCTATTCGACGATACACAAGTTTTAGCCACAACTTCCTACTATTTCCCTAGATTATACCGAGAGGCTATAGAAATATACAAGCATAAGGGAAATATCAACAGAAAAGAGGAAGGTATCAAACTGGCTAAGGCCTGGTATCATACACTAGAAAATAAATGCATTAACACTAGGGACAACAAGGAGACGACCATTAGCCAATCAGCAAGAGCCACGCCCACTCACCCTGCACCCACCACTAATAACACGTCCACAACGTCTGCAGCGCTCACTCTAAGTAGATCTTCCGACCAGGAAACACGCCTAGAAGCACTCGCCACTGAAGATGCCCTCCGCAGTTGAGGGCGAAACGTCTGGTATCAACACCAACTATGGACCACGGCCACATAACCCGGAATCACTCAACATTAAAATTACCGGCCGTGAAAGCCTGCATTCAACTATTAATATTTATTATTCTTTCCTTGCCAACTCTATATTGTGCAGCCTATGCTTTTTATGTATTATTAATCAACTTGTAGATAATTCATAATTGTCATTACATGTATAATTTAACCCTGGCAAAGTGGCAGGGAAGACCTTATAGTCTTAACTCCATCAGGTAAAATAAATAAATAAAAAATAATTTGGACATCGTTTTAAATTGGGGATAACTAATAAATTATAAGAACATGTATTAATAATGATTCATAAAGATAAAATGAATTTTACCAAAATCAGACAATTAGTATGTTTTCCTATTGAATGCATATAGTACAAGTAATACACCTCTATTTACTATTATTTATTTTCTTCCTTCTTCTGCTGCCAGCACTACTACTACTACTACTATGCTACTGCTACTGTCAATGCCACTGGTGCCATCACTATCATTACTAGATTCCAATTTAATTATATCCGATTTTATTCAAATTAATTTTATTCATAAACATGTTTTAAATTTACAGTAAAATTAGTTTTGGCCTTTTCAATTGAGGACCTCAGAATAATAACGGCAGATCTCAACTGACATCAAATTTTGAGATTGGAGCATGACCGTGCACAGCTGCAATCTACCTTTCATGTGATGAAGTATCAAACTAATTGGGATATGCCAAAGCTCTCATTTTCCATCTTTAAAATTTGTCCATAGTGAAAACAAACACATTATCAGCATAAAAATGACATATCCCAACTATGAGTGCTTTACTTTATGTCCGCTACATGTTCATCGAGGAAAATAGGTAAAAGTTCACATGTTTCATTGTTTAAGTTACAGCAGAAGTACAGTGAACAGAAAAGGATGAAGAAAGCTAAATACAATGACCTGATGAAATTATTGAAATATATACCACCCATCTATCATAATTTTTATAACAGTCTTCTTCATGATGGTGTTGATGATGACGAAAAATGTGAAGATTTGGAATAGAGCTGGATTAGGTATTTCAAGATGATAAATGAAGCAAAAGTAAATTTTTCACCAATTTTTTTTCTGTTTTGTATACTTTTTGTTCTAATAAACAACACAAAATCAGGAAAACTAAAAATCACAATGGTTCTCAAGAATTTGCACACAGACTTGAAATCCCTTAATTTAAATACCCAGAACATATCAAGTCGTAATGTTAACTACTTTCCACTTTTGGAAAAAAAAAAAAACATAAAATTGCATTTATCTCAAAATGAACTTTGGTTGGGATCTGCTGTTATTATTCTGAACGCCTCAATTGTGAAGTCAGTTAAAATGTATTTGTTTCTCATCTAGCTCTTCCTTTGTGAACATAACTACATAAATCATGTTATGGAACTAGTTCAAATGAAGAATGTTTTATAAATAATATTGATTTGGACAAAAGTAGATAGGCTTTATTAATATAACAGAACAGCAAGTTTAAAGATTATTATTATTGGAACAGAGATTGATTACTAGAGAACATCACTGCAGAAGTCCAAAATAGAAAAAAATTAGAAACATTGAAATTAGGAAAATTGTAACATTTGAAAGAAATGAGAAAGAGATTAAGATGGTATAGACATATCAAGAGGATGATATATGATAGAATGCCTATTGTATAGCTGGCTTAACTTGGCAGAGAAAGAGAGAGATGGAGATATAAGTGTAGATCGTTGACTGCTTTAGTCCAGATACAATAGAAAGCACCCACCCTGTTGTCAGTTTTCCTCTTCCCCCTTCGCCCTATTAACATCTGGTGAAGAAACTAAAACTAAAAAATGAAAAATAATTTTAATTTCTAATACGCTTGGGATAAAATTAAAGTGGTCAACAAAAAAATCATCTCCAACACATATAGAATAAAACTAGAGTTATCAACAAAAAGAAAATAATTTTACCATCAAAAGCGTGGGGTGCTTTTTATGATGTTTACATTTTCTTCTTAGAGAACTTACTTTTACCAATATCTGTTTATTATCAAATATATTAATTGATATAGAGCACCCCACGCTTTTGATGGTAAAATTATTTTCTTTTTGTTGATAACTCTTGTTTTATTCTATATGTGTTGGAGATGATTTTTTTGTTGACCACTTTAATTTTATCCCAAGCGTATTAGAAATTAAAATTATTTTTCATTTTTTAGTTTTCTAATAAAGCATGTTCTTTTAGTTTTTTAAAACTATTATTTATTTTTATTGTTATTATCATTATTATTATTTTTCTTTCTTACCCTTGTCAAATTTATATTGTGTAGTCTATATCTATTATGTCTTCTTCTCTTCTTCTTCTTCCTTCCAAGTATTAGGCCAAGGCCTGTTACGATTCTATAGAAAATTTTCCCTCCAGCCTTCCGGGAAATTCTCGTATAAAACTTGAAAGCATAATAATAGTCCCTTCGATTGGTTGCTGGCCAAAGGAAGGTATCTATTATGTATCAATCATAATTCTTATTATATGTATAATTTAACCCTGGTCAAGTGGAAGAGAAGATCTTATGGTCTTAACTCCATCAGGTAAAATAAATAAATAAATACAGATGAAGATGTTCAGGACTACTATAGATGGAAAAGGCAAATTTCTTAAGAGTGAAGGAAAATCATTGTATTGTATTGTGGATAAATTTAAAAAAAATTATTATTAATATTATTATCATCATTATTATTGTTATTAGAGGACATATAATTATGTTTTGCTAGAAACAAAGAATTTTGAATTGTGAAAGTTTATTTTGAGGTAAACTAAAAATTATTTATAATTAAATTTATTTAGAATAAATATGTCAAAGCCATGTAAATAAAATGTTAACAAGCTGCTAATGATGGCTTTCACTAAAGTTCACCTGCTGTTCATGCAGTATGTTCTCACAATATGACTTATTATAAGGTAATTATGTGAAAAGAAACCAGCTGTAATCTTCCACATTTCAAAACTAATATTAGTTATAGTAGGTCATATAATGGAAATTGGACGGCTAATGACAGATGAGGGAAGTTTTGAAGAGGTGGCTGAATTCAAATACCTAGGAACAATAATCACAAACAAGAATGAGATGCAGAAGGAAATTAAACATAGGCTCAATTCTGGAAATGTGTGTTATTATGCATTACAGATACTCTTGATGTCCCAACTCCTTTCAAAAAATGTTAAACTGAAAATGTATAAAACTATTATTCTGCCAGTCATACTATATGGATGCAAAACATGGACTTTTACTTTAAGGGAGGAAAGGAGATTACAAGTATTTGAGAATAAAGTTCTTAGGAAATTTTGTGGACCAAAGAGAGATGAACAGACAGGTAGATAGAGAAGACTTTATAACAGTGAACTACATGGTCTTTATAGGAAGCCAGATATAATAAGAACAGTTAAGTATCATAGACTGAGATGGGCAGGACATGTGGCACAAATGGGAAATGAAAGATGTGCATGGAAGCTTCTTGTAGGAAAACGTACAGTTGGTAGACCAAGAATGAGGTGGGAGAATAACATCAACTATGCTTTGAGGGAAGTAGATTACACAGGGAATGATTGGAAAACATTAGCTCAGGATAGGGATGTATGGAGAGCTTGTCCTCACGGCCATGAACCTACGGGTTCGATAGTGCCAATGAGTTAGTTAGTTAGTCATATACCATCAATACAATTGAATAAAATACAAACACTTATAATATTGATACAACTTGAATAGGTATATCTCTTGTAAACTACCAGAAAAAAATTGTAGCACCCTAAACGACAAGTTCATTTTATTGAAAAGTGATGTGACAGATAATTTATTACTGTAGGAATATATGATAAATAATTCATACCAAATGAAAATCACATCACAGTAAGGATAGCTCAAACAGTTGCATCAATACACAGTGTACCCCCCTCTGGCAGTAATACAAGAGTGTATTCTCGCAAGCAAACGGTCATAATCATAAAGGAATTGAATAGGATCGGCGATAGATTGTCCCAAACATCTTGCACCTGCTGTCGGAATTCAGCAATGACTGTTGCAGACTCTGGAGAAAGAGTAATTTCCCACTTCATCATGTCCCATACGTGTTCAATTGGCAAGAGATCTGGGGATCTTGCTGGCCAGGGTAGTTGTTATACAACATGAAGAGCATGTTTTGTTGAAGCAGCCATATGTGGTGACAAGCACTTTTTTTTTTAGGTTAGATTAGATTTATTTAGCCTGGTGGAGTTAAGGCCATGTGGCCTTCTCTTCCACTCACCAGGACAAACATATATTACATCAGATTTTTTTCTTTTCAAATGCCCCAGGGTTGTCTTTCAACATTCCTGGTTTCTCTCCTGGCATGGCGTACTTGTAACCCACTTCTGAGGTTGGGGCGCATGGAAGGCGGGGTTACGTTGCCCCGATGATATGATGGGTGATGATGATAGTGGTGCGCCAGTAGAGTCCCTAATCGTAAACTTAATCTAAGATGAATATGAATGATGATGATTGCGATGGCCATATGATTTCGGGGACCGTTTGGGCCTTAAAGTTTTCCTGACATTTGTCTTACAGCGAGGAAAAACCCCGATAAAAACCTCACCCAGAAAAACTGTCCCGACCGGGGATCGAACCCGGGCCCGCTGTGACAAGGCAGGACGCTAACTCGAGACCACAGCGGTGGACTTCTTCTCCATTGTTGAAATTTACATTTTCCATTTCTTCTCCTATATACAGATATTTAGTTTTCTCTATATTTATATAAAGTCCCCATTTTTTCATATTCTTTTAGTTTTTTTTTTTTGCCATATATTCTATGTCATCATGATCTTGTGCTATTAATACCTGGTCGTCTGCAAAATTGAGTGGATATACATGTGTATTTTGGATCGGTATGCCCATTGTTTGACATGTTTTCCTCCATATATATATATATATATATATTATATATATATAATATATATATATATAACTAAATTCAAATGCAAGTCCCGCATTTTACCACGAATCCACATCAATCAGTAGAAACTGAAAGCAAAGCATGAAAATAAAAAGTAATAGAACGAAGCTACCGGGACGTCCAATAAAGGAAAGAAAGAAAGTCACGTATTTGCTATGTAAACTAACTAATCACAAACGTTATTATGTGGGAGGTGAAAATAACCACAAAATGAAAGTTATATGCAACAACACAAATACAGTATTTTAGGTACATACAACTGGCGAGTACAATACATTCCACAGTCTGTCATCTAATCTAAGACTGACTCGTTTCCGCTTAGATATGGACAATAAATATCTTTTATCGCATCTCAAACAATATTTCGAGAAAAACTAACTGCACGATTGCTTATCAAACATCAGTCATTCGTTAAATTCTCTATCCAAATGGGAATAAATGGTCGGTACCTCTGCATCAGCTTTCTTTCTCTGCTTCTCAGTATTATTATTATTATTATTATTATTATTATTATTATTACTATCATTATTATTATTGAATCTCCAAATATTTTCAAACCCTATTTCGCCACGAAGGCATGTTAGGGTTGTAGCTTACTTTATACTATACATTGTAAAACAGAAATATTGTCTTATGGTTTTGAATGAGTGTTATGAATTTCATAAAATGTTTATAATAATTTTGGTTCTTAAAATCACTTCACACGTTGAGGCAAAAGCCTCATCATCATTTAAAAATAAGTTTAACCAGAATCGTTGTCTTTCCAACATAGGACAATCAAACAAAACAAGTTCTACGGATTGTATCGATTCTTGACATTTACAATTATGATCACTCTCTGGGTTAATATTAAATCTAAAATAACTTCCAAATTGTCCATGGCCAGTCATAAATTGTGTTAAAATGAAATTTGGAATAAAATGTTTTATACTTAGCCCATGGTGTACAGTAGGAACGAAGAGCTCTTTAGTCAAAGCACCATTTGCTTTCCTTATCCAATGTTCATTCCAATCAGTGATGATATAGTCAAAAACATAGGATATTGGACACTTTGAAAATGAATAATGAAGCTCAGACGATGCTGCGGATTTTGCTAGTTGATCAGCACATTCATTTCCCACAGTTCCTTGGTGCCCTCGTATCCAAGACAGTCACAGGTGTTTTGTGTAATTTTTTATGTTATTATTGAGTAGCTTCTCAGTAGAAGCGCTACTGCATTAATCAACAAATGAGTACTGTGTAAAAAAAAAGTTTAAGATTTTTTTTTACTTCAAAAATTTATGACCATACCTCATCTAGGATGTATAGGCCAACCAATATACTGGTGTATTTATTGTATGGATGTATATATTATGTGAAAACTCACTGAGCATTAATTTTAATGATATCCTACACTAGCGAATGCCCGGCTTGTCTTGCTACGCCTAAATAAATTAAATATATATTTTTATTTTTAGATGAACAAGTTAAAAGAAAATTACGGGTTACTTAAATGATATGGTATACAGTGCGACGATAAAAATATGACAGTTGCTAGAGTCTATTTTTTATTTCGAATTTCAGATAAACCCCCACTTAGGGAATATAATGGTCGAATTTCACTGATTTTTGGAAAATATCTACCTCTGTTTATTTTAATAGCATATACTGTGAACTTAAGTGTGAAACATCGAAAATTGCGACCGCTAGAGCAACTTTTACATTTTCGTTTCAGGTGAACTCCCATACCTAACTATTTCAGCTTAATATTCACCGTACCTGAAAACAACTTTTCTATGTCTATTCAATTCCTAAAACTTATAATATGACCCGGTCCACCGCTGTGGTCTCGGGGTAACGTGCTGCCTTGTCACGCAGCGGGCCCGGGTTCGATCCCCGGTCGGGACAGTATTTCTGGGTGAGGTTTTATCGGGGTTTTTCCTCACCTGTAAGACAAATGTCAGGAAAACTTTAAGGCCCAAACGGTCCCCGAAATCATATGGCCATCGCAATCATCATCATTCATATTCATCTTAGGTTAAGCTTACGATTAGGGACTCTCCTGGCGCACCATTATCATCATCATCACCCATCAAATCATCGGGGCAACGTAACCCCGCCTTCCACGCGCCCCAACCTCAGAAGTGGGTTACAAGTACGCCATGCCAGTAGAGAAACCAGGAATGTCGAAAGACAAACCTGGGGCATTTGGAAAAAAAAAATAAATAAATAAATAAAAAAAAATAATAATAATAATAATATGACCCGCGAAAACATAACGACGATTAACTGCGTCGGTGCCGTGAATAAAAACACGTGCATATTCGAATGCAACGGTGTGTCAAAATTTCATTGTATTATAAAGCACGTGCGCATTGGAATGTCGTGTCGAAATTTCAAGTCAATCGACCGACTACTTTTCGAGTTTTGCGAGCACACACATACGCTAGCTGAATTTTTATATTAATATAAAAAATGGTCCACCGCTGTGGTCTCGAGGTAGCGTGCTGCCTTGTCACGCAGCGGGCCCGGGTTCGATTCCCGGTCGGGACAAGCTCCTGGGTGAGATTTTTTTCGGGGTTTTCCTCGCCTATAAGACAACTGTCAGGAAGCTTAGGGCCCAAAAAATCATCCGACCATCATTATCGTCACCATCCTTCAGCGGTGTGGAAAGCAACGGGAAGCTACCACACCTATAATTCCCTAGTAAAACTGCAAAGCATAACATGAAAATGCTATGATTGCAGTGAAAGTCCTGCTCTCGGGCAGAATTACTATGGATGGATATTGTGCCGGTTCGCTCAGGGTAGAATATGATCACTCAGGGATGTTTTAAATTATACACTTATTATTTTAGTTTATTGGATACATTTGTATGTACAATTATATATCTACAATGTTTTACACTTCACTCGGTGTGGAGTTGATGAATTACTTCCGCCCACGTGTTTTAATATCACCTTCGCGAACGGTTACTGAAGAATTTGACTATTGTGGAACGTAGGAGCGAGAGCCTGTTTTCACACGCGTCCTCGCCTTATAAGGGCGATGACTCCTCCCATAAGTCGCCATCCCCTCTCCGAGTGTATATGTTATTCATTATAGCTTAGAAGGGTAGGTACCATTCGTTTAGGTTTCTATGTTGTGACTCGTGTGCACATTTGTGCACCTTCCAGTTATTAATATTAATGGTACGTTTTAATACTCACGAGTCTATTACTTCTTGCCACAATATAAAAATACATTGTTAATGATAATAAAATTCCAACTCAGTATTTAATTTGAAAACTAAGACAATATGAAATAAACTCAGTATTTGGTTGACTTAAGAATCTAAACTTGGAATAACATGAATACGAATATCAAAACACTGCCGCCTGACCTTACCGTTCGGTAGTTTCATAATAAGCATTGGATTCATATAAAAATGGTTAGAAAAAGTTAGAAATTTCTAAAAATCGAGATATCAGATTTTCAAGCATCATCTCATTGGTAATAAAATCTTAAAAGGAAATAGTCAACAATGTTTCAGGATAAGGGTTTGACTAGAGGAAGGTCACGAGTTCGATCCCGACCAAGGTGTGTTTGTATATATATATATATATATATCGAGGTAGCGTGCTGCCTTGCCAAGCAGCGGGCTCGGGTTCGATCCCCCGTCGGGACAGTTTTTCTGGGTGAGGTTTTTATCGGGGTTTTTCTTCACCTGTAAGACAAATGTCAGGAAAACTTTAAGGCCCAAACGGCCCCCGAAATCATATGGCCATCATCATCATCCTTATCATTATCATCCTTCACCGGTGTGCAAAGCAATGGGAAGCTACCACACCTATAGTTCCCTAGTAAAGCTGCAAAGCATAGCATGAAAATGCTATGATTGCAGTGAAGGACCTGCCCTCGGGCAGAATTACTATGGATATATATATATATATATATATATATATATATATATATGTCCACCGCTGTGGTCTCGAGGTAGCGTGCTGCCTTGTCATGCAGCGGGCCCGGGTTCGATCCCCGGTCGGGGCAGTTTTTCTGGGTGAGGTTTTTATCGGGGTTTTTCCTCACCTGTAAGACAAATGTCAGGAAAACTTTAAGGCCCAAACGGTCCTCGAAATCATATGGCCATCATCCTTACCATTATCATTATCATCATCATCCTTCACCGGTGTGGAAAGCAACGGAAAGCTACCACACCTACACAATTCCCTAGTAAAGCTGCAAGCATAGCATGAAAATGCTATGATTGCAGTGAAGGACCTGCCTTCGGGCAGAATTACTATGGATGGATATATATATATATATATATATATATATGTGATACCTTCTTCGGTAAACGTTATCAAGTTATCGGCCCGACGTCACAGAAATATAGATTCAAGGACCTTGGGAATGAAACCAATCTTTCCAAGTAGCTTATAGGACCTGATCACATGGGGAGTCTCACAACAGAAGAAAGCAAGCAGCATCTTTGAATTTTTACAAGTCGAAAAATTCCATTTTGGCCGGCATTAAACTCATTTTGACCATCATATCTCGAGGCGGAAACGTTACTCCGAAACTATGAAAACTGAGTAAATACGATTTTTTTTTCTTTTGACTTGTAAGTGGCACAAAAGTGAGAAATTTAGCAAAGCAAAATAAAATAGTAACTGTTTATACAATTGATTAATAACCATATGATGAATTAAAATAACGATTTTTTTTCATTTCAATTTTATTGCGAGACGCTTAAAACATCTTCGACCTAACGCGTCTAAAATATTTTAAAAGAATACTTACTTACTTACTCACTGACACTATCGAACCCGTACATACATCCCTATCCTGGGCTAATGCTTTCCAATCATTCCCTGTATAATCTACTTCCCTCAAATCATAGTTAATGTTATTCTCCCACCTCATTCTTGGTCTACCAACTGGACGTTTTCCCTCTGGCTTTCCTACAAGAAGCTTCCATGCAAGTCTTTCATTCCCCATACGTGCAACATGTCCTGCCCATCGCAGTCTACGAGACTTAACTGTTCTTATTATATCTGGCTTCCTATAAAGACCATGTAGTTCATTGTTATGTAGTCTTCTCCATTCACCCGTTTGTTCATCTCTCCATGGTCCAAAAATTCGCCTAAAGTACCTTATTCTCAAATACTCGCAATCTCCTTTCCTCCCTTAAAGTAAGAGTCCATGTTTCGCACCCATATAATATAACTGGTAGAATAACAGTTTTATATATTTTCAGTTTAACGTTTTTTGAAAGGAGTTGGGATATCAAGGGTCTCTGCAACGCATAATAGTACGCATTTCCAGAATTGAGCCTATGTTTAATTTCTTTGTGCATCTCATTCCTCTTTGTTCCTAGGTATTTGAATTCAGCCACTTCCTCAAAATTTCCCTCATTTGTCATTAGCTGTCCATTTCCATTATATAATGCATTTCTACGTGTGACCTATGGTAGTGAAGCATGTACACTAAGAAAACAACATGTAAGCAGAATAACGGCTTGTGAAATGAGATTCATGCGCAGAACAGCGGGTTACACCAGATGGGATCGGAAAAGGAACACCGATATCTTAAAAGAATTGAAGACTACACCAATTTTGGAATATATTAAACAGTACCAACTAAATTGGAAACACCATCTTGAAAGAATGAGTTCAAATCGGATACCCAAAGCTGTTTATAATTATATACCAAGAGGACGAAGATCACTGGGCCGTCCTATGAAACGCTGGAGGGAAAATTTTCTATAGGATCGTAACAGGCCTTGGCCTAATACTTGGAAGGAAGAAGAAGACGTGTGACCATATATTTAGTTTTATTGATATTTACTTCCAGTCCTAATTCCTTAGTGTTACTCAATAGTGTGTGCGTGTTGTTCTTTAGTATCTCCTCGCTATCGGCCAGTAGTACTACATCATCAGTAGAGCCAGGAATTTTATGAAATTTCATGCTTTTAACTATTTGTCAGAGAGCACTGAGACTAAGTATCTTTACATTTTATGGTGTGTAGAATCAAATAAGACCAACAAAAAACTTCATATTTCATAATATTTTAGCAAAATGTTCATATTTTAGTAAAAACTTCATATTCCTTCATTTTTTCAACTTTCAAATTCCGGTATTTTTTTTTCAGTAAAAGTTCTAGGAATTCATTAAAATATTTTTTAATGAATGTATTTATGTAGTTTTTGACAGTGCAATGTGGTAGACAAGTGAAAATTCTTCTGAACAAGATACATAGATTTTATAAAAGCAAATAATTGGATGAGGAGTCACAGAGTGACAGTGTTCGATGGAGGTTTTTGTCCTAAACTCGATCCCCAGGACAAGAACATGAGCCTAGAATGTAGATGAATAATGATGGAATTTTCTGTAGTCAGGTATAATAGCTGTCAGCTCGTTCTTGCTACCTGAGGGCAGTCCTCACTTTTTGAACAGATTACAGCATTTAAATGTAGGAAAGATTGCTGATGATGCTGCTGCTGCCAAACTTGAAACAGTGCTTTATGAAATTAGTAAAGTTGATGTATGTAAGGACAACATTTTTCTCACCTACTCAAACTATCAAATATAGGATGATACACGTATGCTGCCATAACATCGTTTGATGTTGAGCACAATTTTTCATCATGCCAAACAATTCTGACAGACAGGCCTTATACGGTAGTTTACTATCAGAAAAATAAAATAAAAAACTTCTGTGTATTACGAACAGAATTGAGAATTGAATTGTTTAAAGCACAATTAGACCAAGACTTTAGACACTGTGTTAGACACATTTCATGAAAAAAAAAATGTTAAAATAATTCTAACTACATTTCACCATGTTTGTAGTTCAATATTAAATATAACTGTAATTGCAAATAGAGTTCTGAAACGATCCCTAGAATCAATAGAATCAATACAACTTTTAACATCTTGTTTCTCCAAATATGACATACCGGAATGATTTACTTGTATTCTAAATCGTCCAATTTAATGTTATTGTTACATTTGCATCTACAGGAATTTAATATCTTCATGCAATGTAAAATCAATAATCCAAACTATACCTGCTCTAAACTTTGTTAGTGCTATATTTCGTGGAAAACTTGTTCGTTTTGGTTAAAATGTTTTGTTTCTTGTATATGTTTGTATTTCATAATTAAATATCATTCAATACATTAATTAATTATATACAACTTCTCAGTTTTGATTTATGAAGGTAAAGTGATTCCACTACATTCTTGGGAGGCGTTTGGGGTAGTGACATGTTGAAGCTCCCATCTTTCTTGACAATAGGCACGAGATGTCCGCCAGGTTAAAGGATCTGCCAGATTGCCACATTTGTGCACAGATAATGCATCTAGTACTCACTTCCATTAGGATCTGAGTTACCCCAGGTCCACAATGCCACCAGAAGATCTGGTCCAGCTAAAAATCTTGACCATACCAAGCCTCAAACCCATGACTTTCCTGTTTGTACCACATTTCCTTATACCATTACGCTATGGAGTGATCCATTAAAATTGTTTCAGATCATGAATATGATATTTTTTATTGTGTTAGAATTAATGAAAAAGCCAATTAAAATCGAAATACAGTGAACATCTTGATTTCTTGAGCTATAAATAAGTAGTGTTTCTCAATTATGTGCTGGTATGTACACTTATAAGTTATAGTGGGCCAATGTATATAAATATATGTAAAACGTTTAGAAAATAGTAGTTTCATAATATTTTTGTGTCATAATTTTCATATTTTGTCTTTACGATTTCATATTTTTGTATGATTTTCTTCATATAATTCCTCGCTCTAATCATCAGCATAAACTAGCAGCTTATTAATACCAGTGAGTTGTAAGCCTTCCTCTTTTAGAAGCTCAAACTTTTCTGATCGTATCAAATCTAGAAGTTTGGGCTGTAAGCTTAAAAATAGGCTGTTATATCATCTGGATATATTCGTATGTCTTATATAAATTCACTTATAGTACGTGTTTGTCCTGGTGGACTAGTGGTTACCATGTTCGCGCCTGGTTCCAAGCTTTGAGGGGTCAAACCCGGCCGAAGCCGATGGATTTTTAAGAGCGTAAATATTCTGACTATGGCTTCCTTCGAAATGGAAGTTAAGCTGTGGGTTACTTGTCGTAGATTTAAGGCACGTAAAAGAATCAATACTAATAAAATTCATTGTTAAAACCGTTGAGGTGGAGAGTCATAAAATAAAATAAGTTAAAGTATACCTTCTTAGGTAAAATCCATCGTCCCCAACTTATAAAATATGTAATCTTTATGCCTGTAGGCCTTTAAGAACATCCGTTCCATCTTCAGCAGGCCCCTATTCGCTACAACATCCAGTATGATGGTTGATGCTGCTGGTCCTAATGTGGTGTTGTTGTGACCACATTAGGGCCAGCAGCATCAACCATCATACTGGATGTTGTAGCGAAGAGGGACGTGCTGAAGATGGAACGGATGTTCTGAAAGGCCTACAGGCATAAATATTACATATTTTATAAGTTGGGGACGATGGATTTTACCTAAGAAGGTATACTTTAACTTATTTTATTTTATGACGTAAAAGAACCTTAAGCTTAAATAAGAGGCATCTGTGAAAAAATTCAGGCTATTTCACGCTTACATGTTAACTGCGACACTACTGATCTGAGATTTTAAAGAACATTATTAAATAAAATATTATTAATTTACCGATTAACATTGAAAGAGATGTTAATGAAATCCCAATACAGTATTTGCTTTGACGATCGAATCAAATCACGAAATTCTCTCGGTAAGGTTAATCGGCTTCGCAATAATTTCAACTGGATATCTCCAAAAACATGAATCTCAAATGATATCATTCGATCCAGTTTGTTTGATAAACAATATATATTCGACGGCAAGCAAAGGATACATTCTTTCATGTCTATATTTTACTTAGATTCCTTTATAATTAACACTATATTTTTTTTAGGTGACACTTGTAAAATAATTGTTGATTAAGAATATGCGAACTCTAACCAGGGCCTTTATGGGGTTATCAAAACGTTATGGATTTGAACTTTGGATATTACTGTAAGACATGTCTCAGACAATATGTAATTTGATTAGGCCTCATATTCATTATGTCTCCAGTTCAAATCCCTGGACCGATCAACGAGATTGCCTCTCAGAATAAATGCGGGGTTAGAATTTCATTTTCATTAGCCATTTACCATTATTACGCCACCATTCATCATTATTTAAAAATAGCTACTGAAAAGAAGAAATAGAAAATTACAGCACTCGATATTTAAGGCGACTAGAAGTTCATCCTAATCATCTTGCAATCAATCTTCAAGAAAACAGTGAAGAAATAAGAAGACTAAAATGAGATAAAATATTAGAACTTCCTTTTATTTTCACATAAAATGTTGTATAATGGAGTGCTGTCAATGGACAGTATTCTCCTTACAAGTTATGTATTTTAACAAATTTACTGATTGTCTTTTCAAGATAGATTGTAAATTAGCAATAAAACTTTTAAAAATTGCTAATTTATTTCATAAAATTAAAATTAATTAGTTAAAACATCCACAAGATTCTAAATGCAATGACTTTAGATATTAAAGCGTCTATAAAATGTAATGCCGTATTTTAAAAATAAGTTCTAGATTATTTTTTTTTGGTAGGTTGTGTAATCTTTTTTAATGTGTCATAAACTAAAATTAGACAAATTATAAATATGCACAGCTGAATCAATGGGATGGACTTCTGTCAGCGTGAATCGAGAATGGAAGGGAAGCTGATCCACAAGCAATTTCTCTTGGTCTCCGTCTTGAGATACAACCGAAACAAGTTGCGTTCAGTTGTGTGCATGACTTTCCACAGTGCGGGCGGCATGTGTCTAGTGATCGTGTGATATCCCAAACTACACTGTTATAATAGGTAAGTTTTTAACTATTGTAACTGAATATGTTAACATGTTATTAGAAAAGACTCCAAAATATTTTTAACAATGCACTCTTTTTGCAGATTTCATGTTGCTTTTTTTTTAATACTCTTCCACATCTTTATCCAGTTGAAATTATTCCAAAGTCGATTAACCTTACTGAGATAATTTCGTGATTTTATCACGCGTAAGATGTGTATATCAGAAGGTGGATAATGTTACTGATTTGTGTAGTCATGTAACTAGTTTACATTCGTTAATATTTATTTATTTATTTGGAAAAAGTCGGTTATATGTCTCAAACAAATTCTTCATTCTTCAAATGAAAAAAAAAAATGACGTTAACTAACTTGCCATTCCCTAACTAAAGAAAATAATTTACATGCATATTATTTATTCCCAAATACTTAAAAAAATGGACATAAACCAACTTCCCATTTCCAAACGTAACAAAACAATTTACATGCGTACTATTTAATGAACTATAAACTAATTTTACGTACACTAACACTAAATATGGTTTCAAATTATTTTCAAATGGTGGCAACGTTGGAACAACATGGGAAAGTAGCAAGTAAGTAATGTATTCACGATCATGTTTTACGTAAATATATAAATATAAAAAGTTGTAAAGAAAGCTTGAAGATCATTGAAAAATGTTTAAAACAGTACAAAACGTGTTTAAAAGTGTTTAGTGCGTCAGTGGCATAAGAATGTAAGTGTAGAATTGTGAGAGATATAAAACCTACCACATCCATTTATTTTTAATTCATTACCAATGCGGCCGCGGTGGACTAGTGGTTATGCTCCTTGTCTCTGGTCCCGAGGGTCGCGGGTTCAAACCCGGCCGGGGTCGATGGATTTTTTAGGATGGAAAAGTCCAAGGAGCAAGTCCTCCGGTAGGGACTTTAAGCCGTGGGTCCAGAGTCTGAAGATTTTCAGACTCGTAAAAAATCCTTCAGCCTGAATGAAAAGGCCTCTAAGCAAAATTTACCGAATTTTCCCGTCCTAGTACTACCTTGGTTTCTTAGATGTCAGTATGAGGCGGAACACTGACCACGGACCACTCAAATGACATCTGTACGAAAATAAGCGTAACTAAATTAGTATGGTTCAAAATTCTTCCCTGTAGGGGGAGAGCGCCTAAATCTCTGTAAAGGAAAAACATAGGCTTACAATACAATACAAAAATACCAATTCATTATCAATTATTAACAAGGAAATAAATCACAATAAAGCAAAATCCACCCCAGTATTCGCTTAAACTACTGAGGAAAACCACTTGAATACCAAAGGCACTTTAACAGGATCCACATTCTGAACTCAAACCTCCTGAACACATTTTTTAACAACTTCTCCATCTCAATCCAATAGGTTAGATAACAATGATAATAAATTAGTCTATTTCAATAAAATGTATAAATAAAATAGTTGTATTTACGTATATTTAACATATGATTATAAACCATGTCCACAAATATAGTATCATACTTCAAAACCACTACTACGTCGCTTTGGATAATCATATCTAAATTAAATTGGTGACAATCAAAATACTAAAAAAGAAACTAAACTAAATTTAATCGTGTTTTTTGTGGTCGATATGGGTTCATTGTTATATTTATTGGATATTTAGATGTTTGCAAGCGTCACTCGTGGGGGCCACATTCAATGTCTATGAGGTATAACAAAAACGTTTTGAGTTTCTCTTTTGACTGTCACCAATTTCATTTAGATACGATTATCCAAAGCGACGTAGTAGTAGTTTAAAGTGTGATACTATATTTGTGGACACGCTGTATATACAAGACACTGTTTATTTTCCTCATTTCCTCCGCGATTTTTTATTCTTAAATTTTTAAAATAATTTTTTATATTAGATAATGAATAAGCGGAATAAATAATACTAAGGAAAACCAGAGGGTAAACGCCCCAGTTGGTAGATCAGGAATGAGGTGGGAGAATAACATTATGATTTGAGGGAAGTAGATTATACAGTGGATGATTGGAAAACATTGGCTCAGGATAGGGATATATGTAGAGCTTATGTCCGCGCCGCCATGAACCTACGGGTTCGATAGTGCCAGTGAGTTAGTTAATAATAATACATAATAATAATAATAATAATAATAATAATAATAATCTTCTACTACAAGGTTTAGGCTATGCAGCCTGTTCCGGCGAAGTTAAAAGTGGAGTCCATCTTCTACGTGGTCGGCCAACATCTCTTGTTCCTCTGGGATTATACCGGAAGGTTCTTTTTGGTATTCTTTCGTTGTTCATTCTCATTAAGTGTTCTGTCCATTTCTTATTATTTTTGCTGATTTTATCTTCAATTTTATATATATATATATATATATATATGTAATTCTTCTCGTATAGTTTCATTCCTTATTCTATCCGCTCTTGACGGAAACACTGATGATGGACCAGGCAAGCAAAGGACAATGATAAATAATAGTAATAATAATAATAATAATTATTATTATTATTATTGTATTTAATTTCAAATATGAATTATCCATATAGCATTTTGATGGCAATAATGTAAAATTAGCATTCTCTCCAACAGGAAATACTCTTGTAACTATCAAGAATATTATCATACAGTACATAGGCATTTAGTAATACCGTAGCTGTTTCTTTAATAATCATTAGTAAAACTATAACGGCACTATCACACTTACTATGCATTAATGAATTAGGAGTAGCCTAAGACGTTACTATGGACCCGAAATTAACGGGTCCGATCTAAACCAAAGTAAATTATTTTTTTCGGAGAAGAAACTTTTCAGGTGCATTTTCATTTGGAGGGGAGTAAAAGCGGTATCCCTTATGTTACAGTTGCTTGGCATGTTAAAGATATCTTAGATATACAACAAGCTGTAAGTCTAGCACACAACACTGCACAGAAGAACAAGAAATCTGGCAAAAAAAGTCTTAAGTATAAGAGCTATAGCCAGGAGTCGCGATTGAACACACGACGTTAAATTAATGGAGTACACAGACTTACCTTGATCCAACTATCTAATATTATATTCTTCAAAGTGGGTGTACATAAAAGTGCTCTTTTTTTATGCTTCCTCATATTGTTTGTTATACAAGTGTCCAGAAATTAAAAGTGTATCGATATCTGCTCAGAACTATCGTTATAACTTAATTACTTTCGA